>JAKTPO010000023.1:0-255625 GCA_030557635.1 Hemisphaericaspora nanyangensis | reverse complement strand
TCAATTAAGCGGAGCTGGACTTTGGTCCACGTTCTAGCATTAAGGGTGCGTTAGCATCTGATCCGGGTTGAAGACATTGTCAGGTGGGGAGGAAATATTATAACAATAAGCAAGGGAAACAATAGGTACTGAAACGCAAGATTGAAATCGCCATGCATTTGTTCCATCGCACGCTTTAGTCAGCAACAACCAAGTCTGGAGATCTTCAAAAATACAAACATAGAAGAAAAATCACAAGAAAATTTTAGAGAACTTTTGGAAATCTTTTGCCATGACACCTGGGGTTGGGAGTCGATTGTTTAGAACATCAATTGGAAAAGCGCCCCAAAAAAGAAATTATTGAAAAGGGAAAAGCGCTTACAATTTTTTTTATTAGTCTAACACTTTCCTGTATGAGTTCACAACGGAAAAATCCTAAACACAAAATTAAAAGGAAAATATGGGGAACTTCACCCACATATAAATACAGAGTCAGATCATTTTTTTTTTTACTTTTGGTTTTGTATTAGATTTTTATTCAGACAACTTTATATTAAATTAACTCAATATCAAATACAGATATATCACAAACATGTGTATTGCAATAGCTACTACTGATCATCCCGACTATCCATTTATACTACTATCGAATAGGGATGAATATTTCAAACGGCCAACGATGCCAGTGCATTTCCGTACTATTGAAGGAGATGTCAAACTATTGTCTCCTTTGGATCTAGCGAGACCAGAACATGGAACCTGGATAGGTGTTACTACAAATGGGAAGGTTGCCGTTTTGGTAAACTATCATGAACTTGATAATAACAGTATGTAAAACCTCATTATAATTTTTTTTATAAGGATGTTACTAACAATTTCTTTTTCTAGGTATCATAGGAGAGGTGTCTCGTGGGGTATTACCTTTAGCATATCTTTGTTCTACAGAACTGGATGATGAATGGAGAGAGAGCATAAAACATGAATTAAGCAAAATAGGAGGGTTTTCGCTATTGTATGGTCAATTACGCATAAATTCCGAAACAGGTAAGATTGATACTTTAAATATTCTTAGTAATCGTGGGAAACATGGCAAGATATTCGAAGCATGCGATTACGATGAATTAATTCATGATGAAATACAACATAAGTCAACTTTTGGTTTATCTAATTCATTATATAATCAACCATGGAAAAAGGTTTCCATTGGAGAAAAGTTGTTGAAGAGTTTGATAAAAGAAGCGGTTACTAAAGGGTATTCACAAGATGAGGTGGTTGAAAAGTGTTTTGAATTACTCACACATGATACATATGATAGAGAAGTTGCTAATACTAACGACTTTGATGCAAAATTGATGGAATTACGTAATTCAGTGTTTATTCCCCCATTACAAAGAAGTGGTTCAAATCCAACTTGTGTTGCTGTGGGTAAATACTACGGTACCCGTACTCAAACAATTATATTGATGGATAAAGAAGGCAACCTCAATTATTATGAAAAGAATATTTATACTTCAGATGATCTCCACAGAGATGACACAGTTGCTCATTACAAGTTTAATATATTTCAAAACAAATGACAGAAGGTCTTTTGAGAGTTATTTATTAATATAAGAAGCCCTGAGTAATTCTATTTAAGTTTTTGCTGGTTATTACTATTTTGTTACGACTACTTGCAGAGCAACGTGGATAACGCCTTTATGAATTTAACGTCTTTGTGTGTTTTTATGTTTATTTGGAAGATTCCAGCTAGAATCGAGAAGAGTATGAGTAGCATTCACTCTATTTTTAGTTTATACAATAAAAGATTCATTTAGCATTACCTTCAATGCATATAAAAGGTTTAATAGAAGTCGTCTGATGACTTGGTCGGTATCGTTGTTGCAATACACTTGTTCCACCGGAATTCAAAAAGTTTAAGCGGAGCGGACATGAACATTGAACAATCAACGGTGCAACCAGCAGCGAAAGAAGAAAAAGAAAAAGCGGGAAAAAAATGATTACGGCTTGGTGAATGTGAATGACGCTAGAACGGGGGTCACTAGCCGAACAATGAAAAAAATACGGAATGGAAATTTATCTCGCCATAAATGATAGTGGGAACTTCCGTGACTCGCCCGCTTTTCTTCGTATATTACTAATCCAAAGTTATATCATGCCAGTTGAAGTTTTAGATACGAACCCCAAGACCCATATTTATCGTAAACTGCCCATAGATGAAGATAATAGCAATGATCACGATGATTTATTGGTCATGATTCCGGGAAACCCTGGATTAATCGAGTTTTACATAACTTATCTTGACTTGATTCAACGGGAGTTACCCACTTTTGAAATCTTGAGTATTGCCCATGCGGGATTTCATGGTAATGATGATGATGAAAGTGACAAGTATTATGACTTGGAGTTTCAAATTGAACATAAATATCGTATTATTAAGGAGTTTATTTTGGAAAGGTATAAGGAAAGGAAGAAGGTTGTGAATTTGTATGGGTTATCTCATTCTATGGGATCGTTTGTGTTTCAAAGGTCTCTAAAGAAGTTGTTGGAGGATGAGAACTTGAAAGATAAGTTTAGTGTACAGTTTATGGGATTCATAACTCCTACGATTTTGGATATTGCGAATTCTTCACTGGGTAAGAAGGTAACGAGAGCTATGCAGTTAAATATTCCAATCATTGTAATGCTACACTTTTTACGTGCTTTTATATTAATGATACTTGGAGAACAACTGATCAAGAAAATCTTGGGCAAGCATCTCTCCAGAAACCAACAACAGGAAGATATAGTTGGATTCGAAAATTCCTTAACTGGATCATATAAATGCATCGAATCAAAATCTGTAATTACACAAGCGTTAAACATGGCCCAAGAAGAAATGCATGAAATTGCACTTGATGAAACAATCAATCAGTGGTATTTCGAAGATGAATCCCTCAGGTTCAAGAAATGGGTTTTCTTCGCGCAGGATGATCATTGGGTGAGTAATCATACTAGGGAGCATATATTCCAAAAATATGGAAACAATGAAAAGAATGAAGATGTCTTGATTGAAGTTTGTGGCGATTTGGATAATCCTATTTCCCATAGTTTTTGCGTTTGTCAAAGTAAAGAATTTTCCAAGATTACTGTGGATAGAATTGTTGGGCTTTGTGGGTTGGGTAAAGAAATGAAAGATGAATGAGGTTGGTTGCATTATGTTAGAGCATAGTTTGTTTTTGTGTAGGTTTTTAAGTATTGGTAATTAGGATCTATAAATTATAGAATATTGGTTCCTAGTATGAAGAAATGAGCAATCGAGGGTGAGGCATAAATGTTGACCATGTATACCAGAAGTGATTTGTTGCTCCCGGGCAATACTAACGGTTAGATACTATTTCGTTTACTCTTCTTTGAAATATGTTAAAGCACTCTATGCTGGTGTTGATCAATCATCTAAACATTCGTGAAAGAATTGCGAATGTTTGACTGTTGTGAGTCTGTGATTCCCGAGATGAGGTAGTCATCCAGCTTGATAGCATATAATATTTTTAGTCATAATTAATTAGTCATTAATGATGATACAAGATTTAAGTACCATCGGCAATATTCCCCCGTTAATTGTTGAGTAGGGCTATCGCCTTACGCCTTGGCGATTTTTATTGGTTCGATTTTGGTGAAGTTTTTTTTTCGTGTGCTAGCAGTTGATTCATGAATCACCCTGAGTAGTATTTGATGTCGACTACTATTGTTTAGAGTCATTTAATTATACATCTCATCTGGAGCATCTTACCTTTCTTTCTATTGTTTTTTTAATTAACCTAATTTATTAAGAATTGCACTAAGCATCGGAAGGACTCTTTGTCTTGGGTGGACGGACGGACATGCACCATGACTTTTTACCAATATTATTCAACTAACCTAGTTTTCTTAACTATTTGAGGGCCTTTTGGTGATAATTAATCTGCTGCTGAATGTATCATACTTTGGAAGAGTGAAGGTTAGAATCATTTGAATTACAGGAATACAAAAATCTTTTGTTAAATTGTAGATCTTGGGTTACTTCCCGGAATAAACTTGGTGATCGTCGTTGTTACTTAAATAGGAAATATCTTGACTCATGAGTCAACGTCTTCGGACAACAAAAAAAAAAATTGGGGCGACTACTTCACTGTGCATGGTGATTGAGTCTTTCTTTTTGCAATCTCTTCTTCTTTTTCCAATATTAATTGAATTTATTTGTTGGCTTTTTACTCAACATTATAAGAGTAATATAAATTAAAAATAAAAGTATAAATACCCATTTGAATTCCCCTACTTCATCAAAAAAGTTTCTCATCATTTTGTTTCGTCAAGAAAGTATAAATTTAGGTAACATGGCGTTTCAAATTGACAACGACTCAAAACCCTTGCCATCCAACGATGCTTTAAACAAGTCAAATGGTTTCAATGCTGATAATGAATCATCTATCACCGGTGACGAATCTAATGAACTCCTTGATACTAGGGAATTAGACAGGTTATACCGAAAGTTAGATATCAGAATCATTCCTGCATTATGGGTCTTATATTTCTTAACTTCATTTGGTTCAAACTGTTATGGGTTAACATTAACCATGAACCTTGAGAAAGGCCATTCACTTTCCCAATACTTAAACTTAACTGCTAAGGATATCTCCACTGCCCTGGCTCTTTATTATGTTGGTTATATTATATTTGATGTTCCTATGAACTTAGTCATGACTAAACTTAGTCCACAAGCTTGGTTGTCTAGAATTGTGCTTACTGTTGGGTTAGTATACACTTGCTATCACGTCTTAAGCAGCAGTAAAGGGGTCATCGCTGCCAGATTTATTAGTGGTATGGTTGGTGCAGGGACCTGGCCAGGTATGAGTTATTACATCTCATTATGGTATCCTAACGAAAGACTGACTAGACGTATTGGTTATTACTTCACTGCTGCCCAAATATCAGCTGCCGTTGCTGGGTTAGTTAGTGCCGGTTTCCAAAAGATGGACGGTGTTAGAGGATTTACTGGTTGGCAATGGATGTATGTGGTATATGGAAGTACTACTATGGCCGTTGGGATCCTGTTATTGTGGTGGTTACCAGACAGACCATTCCATGAAAGAGCTCATTCCGAATACAGAATTATCAATTGGTATTACAAGGTTTTCAATTCCCCACATCCTTTGAATGCTGAAGAAAGAGAATTGCATAGAAAAGATATTGAACAAAGATACCAAGTGATTAGATGGACCTGGAAAGATGTCGCACTTGTAATTACTGATTTACGTATCTGGACCATCATCATCATGTATTTTGGTGTTGTTGGTACCGGTTTCGGTTTAGCTGTTTTTGGATCCACCATTATCCACGTCAATAACCCAAGCTTAAGTTCTATCAATGTTTCATTGTTATATGCTCCAATCTGGTTATTTGATCTTGCAGGGATCCTCACTATCACCCCATTTGCCGATAAATACAAGAAATTCCGTGCTGCCATCTTTAGCGGTGCCTGTATGATCATCATCACCGGTTTATTCGTTGCTACATTCGCTTCAGGATCTTGGAATAAATATGGTGGATTATTAATTGCTGGGTTTGGACTCGGTCCAACTGTTCCTATTTGTATGTCATGGTCTGCTGAAATTTTCCAAGCTCGTTATGGAGATGTTGGAACTGCTGTTAGTGCCGCATTAGTTAGTGGTTTGGGTAATTTGGGTTCGGTAACTTCTACTTATGCTTTATATTCTGGTTGGCCAGCTGATAAGGCTAGATTGTTTAAGTATTCGAATATGATGTTGGTTGTGATGTTATTTGCTAGTATTCTTGCTTCTGGGGCTACTCAGTTGATTAGAAACAAGATTAGACAACAGAACTAGAAGGAGGTTGTTGATGAGATTGAGTAGATTGATTTTGAATGAGAGAGTGAAGTTAAATGAACGATAAAGATGTGTGAGACTGATAGAGAGAGATAAAGATGTACGAGAGTGAGTGATGAGTATATAGCAAAACAGTGTAATTTAGTATTTCCTAATAATATGATGATTAATATTAATAGTTGTGTCTCCATCGGTATAGTATACTATGTACATACGTATTCTGTGGGGTTTCGGCAAAGGAATCAAAAATAGATGAGATTCTGCTGTCCGTTACTTTTGCAGCTTCTTGTAAATATTCTTTTAATACGGGGTCACATTTCTGAGCAAACAAATGGGTGCATACAAGCAAGTAACCTCGTTCAAACATTTGTGGCGTTTTCTGGGGAACATCCAGAGAGAGAGATATACGTAAACCAAATTAGTTCTAATTCAGAAATAGATTAATATGATAAATTGATGAGATTTATAAGAATAAGATGATGACATAAATGCACGGAAAACCAATACGGTCAACCACATCATTTTCCAAGACAATTGAAGTTTTATTCTACAGTAACTTTTCATCTATTGTTGCTTTGAACTAAAAAAACGGTTATTAGAATTCCGATTGTAATTATACTATTCTTTTTATTTTGCTTACAGCTATACGTTAGAAAAACCCCTCAATTCAGCTAAGCAAAAAGAAAAGATTACTAATCGTGTTTCTGAAATTATTCGGGATATTGGGGTACAAGAGTTGGATTTATTCTCCATTGATAAAGAATGAATGAAATATACAAATGCAACCCCTGTATAATCTTTTTTTCAATTTGTTGTTCCCCTTATTGATATGTCATTCGAACCCTTTTGGGAAATCGATAAGACCGTTTTCGGATTGTCGATTACAAATCAGTTTCAGCTTATTAACTGAAATAATTTTTTTCATTTGGTTCGGGTTTACTGGTCTTGTTTGGTTAGGTTGCGGTTTTACCCCTGACTAATCATGCCTATCGCACCCCTCCTATTGGACTTCCATCTTTTGTATTTCCTAAATATATAAGGACCCACGAATCTCCTGTTAATCAATATGTATAGATCTCTTTTCATCGAGTATGAAAGCTGCAATTATCTCCGGTTCAAAAGAACCAAATCAACTCGCAACTATCCAAGATATCACCCTTCCACCTATTAAACCTCATCAGCTTCTCATAAAAGCTAAAGCCTTCGCCATCAATCCAACCGATTGGAAACATATAGTCTTTGACTTAGGAAAACCTGGTGCAATAGTTGGTAGTGACGTAAGTGGAATTGTTGAACAAGTTGGTGCTCAAGTTCTGGGATTCAAAGTTGGTGATTCGGTTAGTTCATTCCTACATGGGAACACTTCAAGTACAGAAGGTGCATTTGGGGAATATGCTATTGTGAATCCTATTACTACGATCAAATATCCTAAGGGATTGGTTTCTACTGTGGGGGAATCACAACCTGCTGGAAAGATTACTACTTTTGAAGGTGCAAGCAGTGTGACTTTAGGATTACTGACAATTGCAATTTCTTTTGCTTATTCTTTAAATCTTGATTACGAGAAGAGCAAGAATTCTGATAAATATATTTTGATTTGGGGTGGTGCTACTGCGAGCGGTATATTGGCTATTCAAATTGCTAAACTTGTCTATGGATTGAAAGTTATTACTACTGCTTCGGCTAAGAATTTTGAATATTTGACCTCGTTGGGTGCTGATCATGTAGTTGATTATAATGACTCAGAAGTTGTGAAAAAGATCAAGGATCTTGGTAAAGGTAAAATTGTTTATGGATTGGATACTATAGCTTTCAAGGAAACTTTCCAACAAGTTTATGATGCCACTGAAGGAGCACCTGAAGTATACTTGGATAATTTGTTGGGATTAGATAGTAACTCAATTGAGACTAAACCAGAAAGAAAAGTTCATTATGGGTATACTTTAGCTTATACTGTTTTAGAGAAGGAAGTTTCTATGGGTAATGCATTTGATGGAGTGTTTAAACAAACACCCGAGATGATGGAAAAATATAAAGAATTTTGGTACAAAGTGTTACCACAATATCTTGATCAAATTTATCATTCTAAGTTGTTGATCTTACCAAATGGATTGGAGAGTGTTAATGAAGGTTTAGAATTGCTGAGACAAGGTAGAGTGTCTGCGGAGAAGATTGTTTTTAGAAATGATGCTTGAGAAATATTATTTGTAGCTATTATTGGTTAATGGTAACAAATGAATGAAAAATTCACATGTTGCATTGGTAAGATATATTAAAATGTTCCATATAGTGACATATCCATATGTTTATGTAAGTAATAGTATTTTAAGTTATCTTCATATAGTCCAATCAATATTTAAGTGATAAGAATGCTCGTTGTCTGTTTGTTTTTGCTTTGAATAGTTTTTATGGGGACCCAAACCAAGAAGTATTACTGTTTTTGTATTACTTGATGTTTTTTGGTTAGTCTCTTCAGCAGTATGGACTTTCTATGTTCGTATTTTGGAGTTTTCTATAGATTTGTCAGCTTGCATATGTCATTCGGGGGGGGTTTCATACCTCGCCCATTTTATTCAGAATTAGATTTTTTTTACCCGCAGTTATTTCGAACAATGACAACAAGGTTACCTAGTTTGGCGGAGTCTGAAGTGTGGTGGTTTTTATTTACTTATAGAATGAGGCATGAAACTATTCCAATTTACGCACCAATGAATTGGCAAAACAGTATCAAACAGGTTCAGCATTTAATAAGAATGAGAAGTAGCATAAATGAGAATCAAGTTTTGATGGAATTATCTCTCTTGGCTGCTAAAACATAGACGGAGCCAAAGATATTTTTTCCAGGCGTTGCTTTTTTAGTCTTCGTATAAATATTTTTTTAACGCAGAACCACATTTCCGGGGACAGAGGTGCATTCATAACATCCAACATTTGTCATCACATTTCCGTGAGATGCCGTGGATACTATCTTAGGTAAGTGACACTGAAGATTTAAACTACAGATATAATTAGATTGATAAAATTGCTAAGATTGACAAAGTTAAAAAGGGACAACACCTATGTTCAAGTGTAATTAAACTGTTAAAAGAGGGTTCCATGGCGATAGAGATTTTGCGCAATAATTTTCCTATTTTGTATTACGTCAAATTTACAAGTAGTACAACAAAGCAACGGTTATGATACTTCTCTTTGTATTTTTGATTTTGCCTACAAACAGAAAATCCCTCAACTTTTAGTACGGCAAATAAACCAGAATAAATAATATGTTGTTAGTGCAAATATTGCCAATTCTGTTGTATTCTATGGGAGTACCACCGAGCTATACAATACGGTAGATGCCTTATACCCCATTATACCACAAGTGTCAATCCAACGAAACACTATCTCCTTCTGAATTTGTTCTCACTCTGCTTATTGTATTTGTCATTCTGTTCGATTTCCTTATTGCGGATATCGATATTTAAAGTTTATGATATACCCACTACAAATCCATTTTGAGCTTAACAATTGAAATATTTTTTATTATTTCAATTACGTGCTTGTTATTGCCACATTGTCTGGAATAGATGGATTATTTTGCGCTTTTGCTCATACCCCCTCATTATCATCTCATCCTCTCATATATATAAAGGCTCAACAAACTCCTCTCAATTGTGTTTTTGTCATTTTGTTCCCCATTATATTTATCCATTTCTTAAGTTAATATGAAAGCAGCTATCATCTCTGGATCAAAAGAACCAAATCAACTCGCAACTATCCAAGATATCACCCTTCCACCTATTAAACCTCATCAGCTTCTCATAAAAGCTAAAGCCTTCGCCATCAATCCAACCGATTGGAAACATATAGTCTTTGACTTAGGAAAACCTGGTGCAATAGTTGGTAGTGACGTAAGTGGAATTGTTGAACAAGTTGGTGCTCAAGTTCTGGGATTCAAAGTTGGTGATTCGGTTAGTTCATTCCTACATGGGAACACTTCAAGTACAGAAGGTGCATTTGGGGAATATGCTATTGTGAATCCTATTACTACGATCAAATATCCTAAGGGATTGGTTTCTACTGTGGGGGAATCACAACCTGCTGGAAAGATTACTACTTTTGAAGGTGCAAGCAGTGTGACTTTAGGATTACTGACAATTGCAATTTCTTTTGCTTATTCTTTAAATCTTGATTACGAGAAGAGCAAGAATTCTGATAAATATATTTTGATTTGGGGTGGTGCTACTGCGAGCGGTATATTGGCTATTCAAATTGCTAAACTTGTCTATGGATTGAAAGTTATTACTACTGCTTCGGCTAAGAATTTTGAATATTTGACCTCGTTGGGTGCTGATCATGTAGTTGATTATAATGACTCAGAAGTTGTGAAAAAGATCAAGGATCTTGGTAAAGGTAAAATTGTTTATGGATTGGATACTATAGCTTTCAAGGAAACTTTCCAACAAGTTTATGATGCCACTGAAGGAGCACCTGAAGTATACTTGGATAATTTGTTGGGATTAGATGGTAATTCAATTGAGACTAAACCAGAAAGAAAAGTTCATTATGGGTATACTTTAGCTTACAATGCTTTAGAGAAGGAAGTTACTATGGGTAGGGTGTTTAAGCAAACACCCGAGATGATGGAGAAATATAAAGAATTTTGGTACAAATTGTTACCACAATATCTTGATCAAATTTATCATTCCAAATTGTTGATCTTACCAAATGGATTGGAGAGTGTTAATGAAGGTTTAGAATTGCTGAGACAAGGTAGAGTGTCCGCTGAGAAGATTGTTTTTAGAAATGATGCTTGAGTGATTCAATTTGCAGTAAGTAAGAGAATGAAAATACGGAATAAAAGAGATATAGTAGTAATATAGTAGTAAAGTTTATAGCACTATTATTATTTATTTTGGCTTAATAACACTTACGAACTTATTACTCATACTAAAGGTATACGTATAATACCCTCAGTAACATAGCCCAAAATATTGTATCATTACATTGAAATTGATTGAATAGAAGTAGGTGTTAAATGTTTTGACTTCCTAATTGGGAAGTAAGTGTGCGTTGGTGGCATCGTGGTTCGTTTAGAAATTTTTTTTCCTTTTGGTGAGTGATTTCTTTTTTTTTAGTTAATTAAGTCATCCATTTTCGTCCAAAGTGAATGACTAAACGACGAAGCCGTTGAACAATAAATTTATTGCAAATAATATGGTTTGAAATTATATGATATCTGAATTACAAGATACATCCCAACAAGTGAATAGTGTTAATGCATAACATACTCTATATGTAATAACATGGATGTAGAACTAGTATAAGGTCATATGTCAATGTTTTCTAGGGGATCACTTCTTTCTCATATTTCCCTCATCCATTTCACTCGTTTCGTAACATTATCATCACATACTACTAATTAATTAAGTTAAGCTACATAAAATCTTTACTTCCTTCGGCTAGTAGATGTAGTAGAAGTAGTTAGTAAGTTATAATATGTTCTTTCTTTTTTTGCATTCTTTGAATTAATTAATCACTGAAATTAAATTTTCAAACTGATAAAAGAATCGTTTCAATTCAATAATCATTAATAGCATCACTCATAATTATAATCATCATCATCATTAATTAACTGTCATCATTCTATTTTATTAACCATATTTACACACCACACCAAAACATATATACCCACTCACGCCCTCCCTTCCCCTTAAATACACCAATACCCATATCTTCTCAATTACACACCCCAATTATTCATTTTGATTATTCCTACATTACTAACATACCCAATCCTCGCATCCAAATTCATTCCTCTTGTTTTTTTATTTTATTAATTACAAAACCAGGGTCGTTAAATTTATATGATTCATTAAAACAAAAGTATATACATACCAGATACACTAACTATGGAAACAATACACCTAACCTTACATTATGATATACATTCAGACTCATCATTGTTCGACATATGGAAATTAACTAAACATACACTATCTTCACCTTCACCATCACCACCTCCTGATACCCACAACAACATACCTTCTCAACAACCATTACGAATAAACTATCGATCATGGAGAATAATTAATCGGAAATTGCTACTAAAACAACATACACTAAATAACTTAAAACTCAATGACGATACACTTGTCATCCACAAAACTAATAAACCTTGTCATGATGGTCACCGAGCTTCTTCATTATTTAGTCATTCGTCGGGATTAAGTGAGACATCTTCTAAAAAGTCAATAACACCTAATATAGAACATCACTCGGATAAAGAGGAATGTGAATATTCAGACATATCCGATATCTCAGAAATATCAGAAGATGAAGAAGAGGAGCAGTCTGATGTTGAACCCGATGAACAAGCTCACAATGAAGAAATAGAGCAACCGAAGATTGTACCTCCACAACCCCTCGAAGTTCAAAAAGAGCAACCATCAGGGACTCAACCTGGACAACATAAAGAAAATCACCAAGAACAAGAAAGAGAAGAAGAGAAGCAACAGCCGTGGAAACATAGTTTATTGAAGCTTAAAGCACTCCCTGTCCATATTGAACAAACCCCAAGTGAAATACTGCAACAGAATGAGTTCAACAATGTTGAAATATCTCCATCAAATCCACAACAAGATGATCGAATCTCACCCAAATCAACTCAACATCAATCCAAAAACATCTTCTTTATCTCAAACTCACCTTCTCCTTCAAGTGACAAGAGTGGACATTCAACACGTCATACTCAACGTTTCTCTCCACTGGGTCTTCTGCAACAACATCTATCTCAACCGCACCAACAGCATCAACATTCAACCCCACTGCGGGCACATACACATCCACGTGCCAATTCAGAACAATTACAAGTCGTGGCTCCTGCTGCAGTAATGCAACGACAAAGTTCCTTATTCAGCAATATTGGATATGCAGATACAAAAGAAAAACCGCAACATGAACACCATCATAAAGATGAATATGATGAAGGATATTCCTCGACTGATATTTCCGAAGATGAAGAGGATGTGATTGAGGAAGAGGAAACCGACGATGAAGACGCAAATGATAATAAAAAGGACGATAATGAAAGTGAATGGCTTTCTGTTAGTTCTGATTCCAATCGTCTGATAAACCATGAACCTCCACCTTTGAGTTTCTCAAAAGTTGATCCGGTATCTGTTGAACTTGGCGATCGAAGGCAATCAACTCCCTTGTTACAAAAACCAAGATCTTTGCTTTCGGGGTTATTTCTTAACGAAATGGCAAAGACTGTTTGTAATACTCCGATGAATGGAAACGAGGGAGATAATGAAAAGCCAACGCTTAGACGATCATGTACTACTGGAGTTATAACTATAGAAAAGAGAGATAAAGAGGTGAAGAAACCTTCATTGATATTTGCAAAGACAAAATTCCCTTCCGTGACTGATTTGACTTCCAGTGGAGGAAATACTCCAGCACCTCCAATCAGAAAACAAGAAACAATTGTCGGAATATCGGATATAAATGTAACATCATCAGACTATGATAAGTTGAGTTGTGATTCTGAAAAATTGTTGTCAACCAGTTTGAACAAAATATCAAATTCAGAAAATTTACAAAATGCACATAATTCATTCAGAAATATAATTTCAAAATCAGCTATGAATTTATCTAAATTGTACTCAACTTCAAAACCAAAACATACTGATCATAAACATCATCATCACCATCATCAGCATCATCATCCTCAGCTCCACCATTTAACTCCCTTAGTCAAAGTTTCTTCATCACATAGTCCACCATCACCAGCCCCACCACCACCTCCTCCTTCGGTACCCTTACCGAAAATAACAACTACCGAAATATCTCTAAAAGAAAAGGTTCTAGATGAAGACCTAAGTCAAAGTCTAAGAGAATCACTCATTATCGATTATAGATTGGGAAAAATAGCTTTACCTGACCGAGTCATAAATGCTGGCGCATTACTTGGTGGTGGTGGTGCTACAGATGATGATTTTGATGATTATCATTCAAAAGGTTGGTGAGACGATGGTGTATTATATAGCTTTATATATACTAGAATTGCTAGATCTCTTGTGTATGATTTTTTACCATTATAGTGTACATAGTGTTTGCGATTAACAAATTCAATGAATGAAAAAAAAATCTCATTTCGTACAAATGCAAAGATTATTTAACCATTCATCACCGACCAAAACATAAGTTTTAGACCCTACGGGAGGGTTAAGAGTGCAAACAATGAAAACATGCTATTATGAACTCCTAGGGGTTTCAGCCACCGCCACTGACCAAGAACTCAAAAAAGCATATAGAAAAAAGGCCCTTTTACTCCACCCGGACAAAAACCCAGACAATCCAGAAGAAGCTCATCACCAATTCTCCCTTGTCCGAGCAGCTTATGAAGTCCTTTCGGACCCACAAGAACGATCATGGTACGATTCGCACAAATCGCTGATCCTAAGCGATGATATCGACACTGAAGGAGGAGATCAGACTGGTGATTCTCATATTCCTAGCATATCATCGGAAGAAATATATCGATTTTTTAATCCTTCATTATTTGAAAGAATGGATGATAGTATTTCTGGGTTTTATGTAGTTGCTGGAAGATTATTCGAAAGATTAGCAAGGGAGGAAATTCAGCATGGGAAATATCAAAATCTTGATGAATATATGAAATTTCGTGATGATGATAATAATGTATCTGTTCTTGATCCGAAATTGTTGAAATATCCTTTGTTTGGGAATAGTAAATCGCTGTATGCTGATCAAGTACGGGTGTTTTATAATGTTTGGGGAGCGTTCAGTAGTGTGAAATCATTCGCTTGGAGGGATGAATATCGATATTCGAGTGCTCCTGATCGAAGAACAAGGAGGTTGATGGAACGTGAAAATAAAAGATTCCGAGACGCTGCGAGAAAGGAATATAATGAGGTTGTGAAAAAGTTTGTCGCGTTCATCAAAAAGAGGGATCCTAGAGTTAAGGCTGGTCAAGAGGAGTATGAACGTTTGAGAAAGAAGAAACAAATGGAAGAATATGAGGAACAAGTAAGATTAGCAGCTATAACGAAATTGAAACAAGGTGAATTTGAAGAACAAGATTGGCAAAAATTGACAAATGAAGAATTGGAAGATGTTGAAGCATTATTGAAACAGGAATTTGAAATCAGTTCCGATTCGGAATTTGATGAGTTTGAAAGTGGGGAAGAAGAGATTCATGAATATGAATGTGTTGTTTGCGATAAGTATTTTAAGAATCAACAACAATTTGAGATTCACGAAGCATCGAAGAAACATAAGAAGGCTTTGAGACAGTTGCAATGGGAGATGAGACAGGAGGGAATTGATTTGGGAATAGATAAGGATGGTAGTGATTTGGATGAGTTTGAAACTGCATCTAGTGGATTGCTGGAGACTGGGGAGAAGGATGAGGTAGAAGTACCTGATGTAGAAGATGTGGAAGAAATAGAAAAAGAAGACGAATCAGCAACTTATAAGAAAGAACTTGAAAGCGAACTTGAAAAGATTGATGCACAATTGAAAGAATTAGATGTTGAGGTTGACGATGAAATAAAGAGTGAAGATGATATTGAATACATTCCCACAAAAAGGGTAGAACCAGTGGAGGCAATCGATGAAGATCTAGCTCGATTTATAGAACGTTCTAAAGTCGAGGATGACGATGATGATTGGGCAATGGATTCCAAGAAATCCAAAAAGAAGAAGACTAAACGAGCATCCAAAGAATCTACTCCAAAAATCACCTCGCAATCACCTGCTCCTGTAGAAGCACCACCTCCAGTGTCGATCGGTACCGAGAAATGTGCAGTATGTGAGCAGTCATTTGCAACCCGAAACCAATTGTTCAAACATATAAAGGATAAAGGACATGCTGCACCTCCTCCCAAAACAAAAAAGAAGAAATCAAAACGTAAATAAGATAAATTCTTAGGTGATAAATAGATCTATAAATAAACTTACTTAATACCTGTTCTAGATTGTTTAACTTTTGCAACCACAGGTTCATTAATCCCTTTATTCCCAACAGCACCCAAACCTTGTCCGGCCAGCCATCCCAATTTCTCCAACATTTGCCTTCCAACATTCGATTCACCAATTTCAGGAGCTTCTGCTCCAACAATATCTCCTTCTCTGAACCTAGTTCTCGAATCGTTACCTCCTCCTCGTTTAGTTGATTTAGTATCGCCAGTCTTTTCCTTTGGTGGTGGCTTTTTGTCCAGACGAACAAATATTCTTCGTTGTCGTAATAATCGATCAATTTTATCATAGTTGGGATAATATTTAAAAGTAGCCTTTGACTTTTGTACTCTTATATATTGTGCCGTCTTCAGTCCTCCACATTTCTTTATACCCATATTATAACCGTCCGCCAACAATTTGAGAATCTTATGACCATGAGCGTCCAATGGCGGGAAACTTACTGAATCTCTAGTTTGGTCACGTAATAATGCTTCAAATTCACGTTTGATTTCGTTTATATGCATTTGAATTGGATATTTGATTAGCATGTCATGTCGTAATATAGCTTCTTCTTTTTGGTTTATTTCCCAAGACTTGAGTTTTTTCTTTTTGTTGTGTTTATATTGTTGGAGTTGATATGTTAGGGATTCTTGTAAGTCGTCGTCAAGATCTAGGTCGGCGAAGGTTGTACGTTTATTGGCGGGGATGTTTTTGGAAAAATCGCGATCTTCGAATGCTAGGAAACCTTGGCTACTTGTTTTGGAGTATTCAATAAGGGAATCTAACCCGTCGTCATCATAATCATCGTCTCCATCTTCTTGCTCTGCTAGTGCAACCTCCTCTTGTCCTTCTTCACTACTTTCGCTATCGGAAATATACACTACCTCCTCTTCCTCCTCCTCATCAATCATTCCATTTGTAATAAATGACAAAAACTTCAGAAGTCGATGTTCTTTAACACCATTATGTAATACATAATCGATAACTTCTTCTTCGTCTATCCAATGAAACTCATCAGGCGACCCAGTCAAATCTATACATCGACAATAATATTGATTATGTATCCCGAATCTAACATTACGTACTTCAATCTTTGTAATATCAAACTCGTAATCTTCTTCTAGATATCCATATTCGGGGTCTTCTTGTATTGGGGATTGTGGTTCGACTTGGGAGTCACATTTAGTAGGTGGCGCTGCTGAGATCGTTATTGATGTAGTTGGAGTATCAATTATTATGTCTAATGTTTGAATGGGTGCCGATTTGGAAGCTTGTAATTCACTGTCGGAATCTGCATAGTCGTCAAGCCATTCTTCTTGCTTTTCTTGTTCATCGGTTAGAATGAATGCTTCGTCTTCGCTATTTGATTCTTGTTCATCTTCTTCGTCTTCTTCTTCTGACAACTTTTCCATATTTTCGTAATCAAATCTTTCTTCGACATTCTCCAGTAAATCTTCAATATGTTTCTTTTCTTGCCTTTTAATATCTTCAAACTCTTCCTGGGTATCCTCCTTTAAATGCTGGGTTTCGTTGTTATCCGCAAAGTAATCATAGATTTGAGCCCCTTCTTTCAAACCCGACTCCTTTAACTGTTCTTCTTGAGATTCCACTATCATATCATTTGCAGTTTCCACCAACGAGATCTCTTCAAGATGTCCTTGTATATTTTCAATACCACTCTTATTTTTCCTAGCTAGCTCAGTAAGAATTGAATTCGGATCATACACTTCTTTAGCTTTGACAAATACAACAGGATTATTTCTCAATTTCCTACTCATCAATTCTTCTTGATGCAGACTTGTATATTCAACTTCATCAAGCCAGTGTCTTCTAGCAGCATGAGATAATTGATACATTGAAGGAGCACCTATTACCACATTACTTTCCAAATCCATTAGTTCTGGATAGTCCATCATATTTACATTCCGGGTATATGATGATGATGGTGGACGTTGAGACTGATTCTTGGATTTAGAGCCTCTTGAACGACCATTTCCTCTTGATCTTCCACCGCCACGGCCTCCTCCTCTTTTTGAGCTACTACCTCTTCCTCCTCCTCTAGTACCTCGCCTGTGACCTTTTACCATTATAGATATCCGCTATAATCACACTGAAAGTAGGGTATTCTTATAAGAAATGAGTCAATAGAAGCGAATTGATGAAAATTGGAAACGTTTTGATGAGAATGAGATTTTATGTACAGGATGGTCAAATTCTTAATTACCACAAATGTTACTTACGTATTTAGTATTAGCTGTAGTCATATATAATGACCATCTAATGATAGTCAGCTAAGCATTGACTATAGAAACGATATAACCGATTACGGTATTAATGTAATAAGAAATAAGTAATAAGTTAATAGCATTCAGTAGTGAAGTAGTATTCAAGTATTTAATTATATGTGAATGAGCCGCACTATTCTCAATGTGGTGGGCTTACCCCAAATAAGGAAAGTGTTTGCTTATCAAATGGCAATGTATATTCATTAACATTATAATAAACATATATACACTAAAAGATTACATAACATGGAAGAATCAACTAACAATGATAGTACTACTACTACTACTACTACTCAACAACCAGACGATAGTCGAATCAATAGTAGTATAGACTCAATAATTGGAAGAAATCTCGAACGATTATCAGCATTGATGAAGGATAACATATCACCACAACCAACAACAATAACAAATGATAAGTCACCAGATCAAGACAAGATAATATTCATTTTGGGTAAACAATTCCAATCTTTAGATACAGCTGACCGATTCATAAATTCACAATTATGGCTTTCTTATCGATGTGGATTTGATCCGATTACTCGTGATCCAGATGGTCCACTGCCACTATCATTCTTTGCGTCAATTGTATTCAACAAAAGTATATTCTCAAATTTTAGTAATCTAAAGAGTTTATTAGATAGCGAGAACTTCAATTCAGATGCTGGTTGGGGTTGTATGATTCGTACGGCTCAAAATCTATTAGCAATTGCTTTAAGTAAACTTGCCACCGAACTGCAACATGATATGGATATAGATAAACAAGTTATTGGTTTGTTTCAAGATAAAACAGATGTGCCATTTTCATTACACAATTTCATTAGGGTAGCTTCTCAACTGCCATTACAAATAAAACCAGGTCAATGGTTTGGACCTAATGCTGCTTCACTTTCCATCAAGAAGTTGATTGACGAAATAAAACAACAAACTTCGACCGAGAATAAACCGAGTAATATCAAATATCCGCATGTTTTCATAAGTGAGAATTCCGATTTATATGATGATGAACTTAAACAATTATTCAAAGATAAAGATTCTAGTGTATTGGTTTTATTACCTATGAGATTGGGGATTGAACAAGTTAACGAATATTATTACGAAAGTATCCTTCAATTGTTAAGGTGTAAATACTCAGTAGGTATTTCAGGAGGGAAACCCTCTTCATCATTCTATTTCTTGGGTTATCAATCACCAAATCAATTGATATATTTTGATCCCCATACTCCACAATTATTCGAAGATAATCCAATAAATTACGATTCCTACCATACAAAAAATTATCAAACGCTAGAAATAAATGCTTTAGATCCTTCAATGATGATTGGAATATTACTTAAAAATGAACAAGAATATCGAGATTTTAAGAAGTATTGTCGTGAAAATGGAAATAAAATTGTTTATTTCCACCCTCAAATGACTCCAATACCTGATAGTGGTGTAGGCCAATCTTGGGAAGTTATAGATATACCCGACGATGACTTTGTTAATTTGAATTTAATGAGATCTGATCAGGAAGATGTCCATCAAACTGATCAAATTGATGATGAAGAGTTTATAGATTTAAGTTAGTCGTGTAATATGTAACAAAAATTTTGATTATGGCAATTTTATGAAGTTCACCAAAATTAAACAAACAAATCCCCCCCAACACCAACCTATCGTTAAAGTAATATTCAGCAAGTCTGTAGATAGAAATAGTTATAGAGAGGTTGTTCCATAATATGCTTAGTGACAGTTTGAAAATCTGCACAGTGTGTGCTTCCAACAACAACAGATCAATGGAATCACACAAACAACTCCAAGACGCAGGCTATGACGTTCATTCATTCGGTACTGGTTCCGCAGTTAGATTACCTGGACCTTCAATAGATAAACCCAACGTCTATGATTTCGGAACACCATATCAAGAAATATACGATGATTTAATTTCCCAAAAATGTCGAAAAATGTATGAAGCTAATGGATTAATCCATATGCTTGATAGAAATCGAAAAGTTAAAACAGCACCTGAGAAATGGCATACAAATGCATATGCTGGTAAGTTCGATTTGATAATTACTTGTGAAGAGAGATGTTTTGATAGCGTAATGGATGATTTAATGTTTCGAATGTATAATAATGACAATCCAGGGGATGTTAAGAGGATTGTTCATGTGATTAATGTTGATATTAAGGATGATAACGAGAATGCTATTATTGGTGGGAAAGGAATTTTGAAGTTGGTGAATATGATACATGATTTTAGAGAGAATAAGATGAAGAATAAGCAAGATTATGAAGATGAGTCGGATATCATATTGGAAGATCAAATGATGAGCATATTGACTGAATGGCAAAAGGATCATACTCATTTACCAACATTGTATGGAGTATCTTATTATTAGCTTTTTCTGAATTGTATACATAGTTAGAAGTAATGAAATGTAATGTTATATATTATCCTTTCTATCGTAGTTATGATACATTATGAAGGCATTTTTAGAGATGGTAGCTCGACCAAGACCCATCCAAATTCTTCGCATTTCGCTACCACTATAAATTTTTCAACGCGATGAGTAAAGCACGTAACACCAATTTCTTCTCTTCCGTCAACCAACTACAATGTCGACCAAACCCAATTCAAACATCAACAAAAAGAAAACCCGCCTCTATAATAGCCGTACAATAAAAACACAGATCTCAGATCCTAGTTTTGACATCAACCAAAAAAAGCTCACCGTCAATACCTTTGTTCAATCACGTCAATTCGAAATCAAATCATTCGAATTCTCTCAATTAAACACCAAAACCGCCCTGGCGACACGTATTTTCCAAAACCTCCCTCGTTCACTCCGTCGTCGTGCTGCTTCTCATAATGTGAAACGAATTCCCAAAAGACTTCGAGTCCGTGCATTGCGGGAAATGAACGGTTCTGGTCCAGCAAAGAAACGAAAACCGAGAGGAAGACAGATGTATAAGCTACTAGCTACTAGGCGGTTATTGCGCCTTGCTGGTAAATTGAAGCAGGAGAAGGTTTTGCCTGATATGAAGGCTTTTGAAAAGAAGTTGAATCTTAGAAAACGATATAAGGAATTGAGTAAACAATTGAGAGAGATTTATGAACTGGGCGGGGATAGTAACAGGGTTCGTTTGAATAATTCTGTCGGAGCTAGAGATGTGACTGGTATTGGTGAATTAGCTGAACGTCCTTTAGGGAATGTAAAGTATTCTAAACGTCAAAAAGAATTTGTATGGTTGCCAACGCATATTTGGCATGCAAAGAGATTTAAAATGATGAAATTGCATGGATATCAGTTTCCGTATGCGCCAACTCAAAAGTGTTTTAAGTTGATGAATCGACAATTTAAATCAAAAGCTGTGGCTTTTGATACATCGTATTATTCTAGTTTGATACTCCGGATTGACCAAGAAGAGTTGTTTGACGAAGTGTTGAAACTGTTGATTAATAAACCAGTTTCGAAAAAAGTTAGAAATGGGCATAAATCAATTGATGATTGGATATTCGTCGATTCCAAACCAGTTTGTAAAGGATTTATCTACGCCAACTCGGTATCAAAACTGATCCTCGTTAGAGTCTTTCCATCAGTGTACAATCGGTTATTCACCTCATTACAACAAAAACTCAATGACTTCCCCGCCTGTTCAATCCACGATTGTCGTTTTTCTTTAGGAAGCATCGTATTACGTGGTCCACTCGCCATCTCTGCCCTTTCCAAACTTTTCCATTTCCATGAAAAACTCCCACCCCGAATCCTTGATATCTGGGGCACTCTCTCCATTGTCAAAGATTCTGATCTCGTACCCATCGGAACCACATTCTCGTTCGATATCCAAGACCCAAGAATCTGGAACAAACCCACAAAATTCCCCTATACCGTCAATAATAAGAACATTTATGACACCATTATCGCCCTAAATTGCACAGAGGAAGGAGTGAATCAAAATCATCTTGAACGTTTATTTACGCCTGATGGAAGATATTCAAGTTATGCTGACCAGCTTACTCTCAAAGAACTTGGAAAATTCTATAATTCGATGAATAACCAACCTGATGAGGTTTCCAAATCCCACATCCCTATTCTTGTTTCCAAAACCGCGAAACTGACCTGGGTAGTTATCTTACCCTGGCACTGGGTTTTACCTCTCTGGTCTAAACTTGTACATTGTCGAGAAGTGAAACCGGGTGGTATACAACAGATGTATCAATTCCAATTCGAGAATGAGTCTGCATCTTTCCCGCAAGACTATCCGTGGTTGGAAGATGGTTGGGTGTGGAATTCTACTATTGGAGAAGCCAATTTTATCAAAGATGAAAAATTGCCTGCTAGTCAAGTATCAATTCAACATGCTGAAGGGAGACTGTCGGCAGTTTATGGGGGATATGATTGTGATTGGGATACATTGAGGAATCTATATTATTTGAAGATGTACTCGAAGTTGTCTGATGAGAAATTATATTGTGCCGAGACTAGATTTGCTGAGTTTGTGGATTTGGAAAGGAAGTTGAATTCCGGACATGATGTTATACAAGTTGCTAGAGCTTTGAAAAAGGAGAAGATTGTTGATCCAAAGGAACCAGTTGTTGAGATTTATGATTCAAAGAATGAGAATCATTTGCGGTTCTTTAACGGTGAGAATGCGATTGAGAATGTTGCAAATATTGTGAGGACCAAGATTCCAGTTGTACAAGTTGTAGTTGAGTTAGTTTCTGATGGTACTATTTCTAATCATGCGAGAATTTATATCAAAGAAGATAACACTATGAAGAGTAATGTTGGCATACCTTCAGATTTTAATGTGGTTGGATTTGTGACTACTGGTGGAATGAATTTGAATAAAGGGAAATGTTGTGGAATAGCATGTATGATTGCCCAAAAGGATATACTTGAGCAAAAGAAGATTTATATTAGAAATGTTGGTGCATCAAAATTATATTTAGCACGTTATAGAGTTATTAGTTAGATTGAAAATAGGTCGCTACATTAATTGACAATGGTTTGGATACTCCTTCTCATCTTCCTCTAACTTATCCAACCGGAAACCAATCTCTATTCTTGTTTCCCAGGATCAATCTCGCAAGAGGCACTTTCGGCTCATACCAAGGGGTCGGTTGCTGTCTCCATATCAAGGTTCCAGACATGCGATAAGTTTCACAGACTGGATAATGTTTATTGTAAATTAAAATAGAGGCTTCCTGGGATAGAAAAATTTCCTCTCGCGGCATTCACTTCCTCCCAAATTGTATACGTATAGTATTAACAACCTCTAGAGGTTCTGTTGTGCGACCATTTTTAAGGCAATACATCAAAACTATGTGCCAATATCAAAAAGATATGTTATGGTTATTGGCCTTTTCGCAAAAAGTCTTGCAATTAAGTTAACTTTGATACAACCTCAGCTTCAATAGTCATCGACAAGTTTGCATTCAATGCTTAGTACAAGAACCTATGCGTTTTGTCTCGTTGTTTCTAGAGAAAATCTACGATATACTCGCCCGCACATGCAACTAATTGCGATCCAATGATTTGCTCCCAACGAACTGCGAATGCTTATAAAAATATAAGGCATCATACTTTATGGTAACGACCCAAAGACAACCAATTGCTTTTAATTATCGTCATGTAATTCTTTAAGTGTCCATTTTTTGTCATTTGCCATTAAATTAAGGCTCCAATTTCATCATTCATTTTCTTCTTCTATCCCATCATTCGCATAGTCGGGGGACGTTCAACTGGTTCTTTGAAAAGTTCTCTTGGGAATTATTCTTTATTTGCGTTTGTGGCTCAGTCATTAAACTACTTGAATTGATATGCCACACTTTCCAGCCAATCAACAAGAAATATTTTCATAATTTTGGTCTCTTTCTTTCTTTAGTCTTCTGTTCTACTTCTTCGCAGTTGTGAATACACATCCAACATGTTCTTGTGATTATTCCTTGTAATGCTGGTTGCTACTTATTAAGTTTCTCATTTTGGAAGAATTTGCATAATTGTCTGGATCAACCCACTTTTTATATCTCAACCCTTTTTGAAGGCTGAAACGGAAGGAACATTTACTCTGACTACAAATAGTTATTCGGTTGATAATTCTCACTTTCATATTCACATCATATATAAATAATTTGTTTACTGGCATGCAGTATAAGAGTTTTGTTGTTTCCAATTCTTCTATATTACGGTTCTCTTGGTTTTCATGGGTTAACTGCTCTTGGCTTTATTTCCAATATTTGTTTACCAAGGTCAGTACTTTTGGCCCTGGCTTCCTTAATGAATGGAAAGACCAGTTCACGAAATCTAGAACCAGAACTAGTAACAATACAATTGTTGGTATAGGCATATAGACGATAAGTCAGTCTTGGGTTGAGTAACCAATCATAATAGCAGGAATAGCAGTTTCAACAAGGGAGTTGATTCTAGTGGCGTATGAAATTCAAAACATCCAAATGGTCTGAAGTAATCAGTATATCTGGTGCAGTACCAAACCATAATTCATATGAAGTCATGTTATCAACAGCAACAAAAGTTAAAATTCATATGGAAGTCCCAGTTGAGCAAGAAATTTTCTAGCTTTATCTTTGATTGATCTAATTGTTCTTTCAGTAGTACCATTTTGATGAGAATTGTACGGAACCGTCAATTGGTGTTGAATTCCTTTAACAAGACACTAATCCAGAAATTATCGATTGACGAATTCAGAACCATTGTCACTCCTAACAGCAACGACTCGCCATTGACCAGTGGAAGAAAAGAATGTTTCTGCTAGCGGTGATGAATTGAATAAGTTTTGGGGTAGCTTCAGATTTTTAGAGTTGGAAACACCATCTTGTACTTTGAATTCATCAACAATCACCATAGATTATTTTTCACCAGAAATACCATATGTTGCGATTGGCCATGGATATCAACATGAATTAATTGAAGTAGATATGTGATTTCCGGAGATGGAGTTTTAGATTCCTTTGGACGCTTTTGAACTGTTGAAGTTTGAGGACAGGTTTTGCATACACTGGTTTCATAGACAAGAAGTTGTTTAATTAATTCAGGAAACTGAAGTTGTGTAATCACCGTGACACTAAGGTTACCCAAAGGATCACGCAGGATAGCAAACCTTTCACCAGATGGAGGTATAATAGTAGCTAAAAGTCAATTTGAATAATCCACTGTTTTGTCTGTCGCAAACACCAATTTCACCAAAACTTGAACGGCTAATACTTGTAGTGGACATTTGGTAAACATCTGTTGACCAAGAAAATGTTGTGGATTGATGAGGTTTCTTGTTTTTGTGGAACGTATGCAACTTTTCGGACCAGCACTTTTGACTTTTCAAAATTCAATGTTCCATAACCAAGAATTGGATCTTTCCCATTGTTATCGGTGGTAAGAATTGTTTGGTAGTAGCTGAACGGTAATCATGAAGTAATCGACGATTACAACAATGCTGGTACTAGCCCCAGTATCGAGATACATAGCAGTTGAATCGTTCATAGTTAAAGTATTTCTAACCATATTAACACAATGTTTGAAAGGATTCTTGATTGTAAGTTGAACATTTTTCACTTCCTTGGGAACCTGACCTTTAGTAGATGGAATAAATTCATCAATATCAAAAACATCAACAACAATATCACATCTACATTGTTTACCAGTTTTGAACCTTTTGAGTTACCAAATACCCAGTTATGGATTTCCTATTATCCTGCGACCTTCCCTAATCAGCATCACTATAAACTTCAAATTCCGCCTCACTATGATAATCCAAAACCATAATTCATAGTACCATATAAATATCTAACCACATAAACACTAGCATCCGAATGTCTCATATCTGGATTCGGAAGATATCAGCTTAGAACACCAACAATATAAGCAATACCAAACCGAACTGTATTAGCAGCAAAGAGCAACTTTCCAATTAGACTCTGTAATAAGTAGCCATCTTTGATTTGAAATCTGCTAATGAATCTCATCTAACATCTGGAATATAACCATCACCTGGAAGAGAGGAACAATCATTAGTAACACAACCCAATCCAAAAACTGCGATTACATTGCTGCATCCAAATCTTGTTGGAACCGGGAACTTTTCTTTTCATACCAATACCAATTTCTGATACCGATTATTATTTTGCAAAACCTGGACTACTGCAGTCTGGATTGTCCGTACATTTTGATTCCTGATAAAGAAAACTTTGGGAAGGTTCAATGAAAAACAAACAATCTATCATCATTCATGAGCTGTTGTATTGAAACTATGTAAAATTACCCTGGGGAGAATAGTATGAGTTTTCGATCTTCATATGCGAGTCGTTGCCCGTAATAAGTAATGTTCCTGTTTTTGTAGCTGTGAAGGCCAGATTCGTTACACTATTCAAATCTTCTGCTATTGGTTATCAACGAGATTATTATCATGAATACCACATAAGAAAATGATAGCATTGGGTCGTTTTGTAACGTTTAAGCAATTGAATAAATTCTTGAAGTGCGTTGATTCCTTCATTAAATTTTTGGGGTAGAATCGTACAATTTGGTCCAACATTTCATAGCATACTTGACGCCATCGTTGAGATGAACTTCTAAGTTTCAGGAGTAGTAGTCAACTTAATAAGATCTTGGAATAGGAAATCCTGATTTTGCTAGAGAAACGATCTTGTTAGTTGCTGAGATGGAAGTATATTTATCTTCCATTTGTTTCATTTCTTTCAGTGAGTTTTCAGGCTTCTTGTCAATTTCAATGTTCTTAAACAGTATCATCATTGTTGATGTTTTGGTTTCTTCTATTGCCATTGCCGTTCTTCGGTTTGGGTTCTCGGGAATTAGGGGTAATGATTAGGTTGGTTGATTTCCTTATCAGGATCGTCACCACCAAGCGATTACATTATTTGCTTGACGTCCTATTCGGTTGATTGGGAATAAAAATTGCCAAAATGTCCTCGATCAGATCATCAAACAACTGCAGCAGCTTCTTTCAAGTTTCAAATTGTACGGCAAAAGCACGGTAACAGTACTGTTGGACAAATTTTTAGTATCTTTACCTATCGCATATCACCTCCAGTGCTCGAATTTCAAATAAGTTGCGACGTCAAGTTTGAATTGAAGGTAATGGAAATGGTACACTATTGGTAACGGTGCAAGAAATTTGTCCAAACCCGGTACTTTGTTGGTATCTCCTTTGCTGAACAATTTCAAAATGTAAGAATACCTTTTCCAGTTTGAAAAATTGTTCCAAAAATTAGATTGTATTAATATCGCAGGATTGTGTGTGCCTGTGTTATTATCGAGGAATTCCAAAAATTTTCTACATAGAAATCGCTTGATCGTCGTTCTTTTTCAAATAATTGTTGGAAACGTTTCTGAGTTGACCAGTAGCTTGACGAATTCATTGTCTAATTGTGCGATGAAGTTTCGCGTAAAAGTTCCACTGAACCACCGGTGCGTTTTCATCTAATGGGGGCAGAATTTCTGAAAGATTCTACAGATAATCTAAAATTTGCTTTATCACGAAAAGCAATTTAAAGAT
This sequence comes from Hemisphaericaspora nanyangensis, assembly GCA_030557635.1. Taxonomy (NCBI): domain Eukaryota; kingdom Fungi; phylum Ascomycota; class Pichiomycetes; order Serinales; family Debaryomycetaceae; genus Hemisphaericaspora; species Hemisphaericaspora nanyangensis. The sequence continues at coordinate 228,018 of JAKTPO010000023.1, read as the reverse complement.
TTGGATAAGCATCAAAGCCACTTCTATCACGAAAATCATTTAAAGGGTTTCAAGAAGTGCTTTGAATTATACCCAAATCTTTTGTGGTCCACTTCTCGCTTCAATACTTTTGTGAATCATCAGGAAAGCTTGTTCTCTCTCTCTTCACAAAGTCAGCTGTTTCACCGTTAAACTTTTTTGCTTTCTTTGTAGGGGGTCGCCTTCCTTTGTCCGATTTAGCTGAAGAAGAGCTGTCCGAACTCATTGTAACTTGTAATAGATGTGTAATAAATAGCACTAATTTGTATCGTAATAGTAACACCAAAGACTTCTAATTCTGTTTAGCAATTTGAGAAAGAAAATTTGGACTAGGTAGTCAGAAGACTTTCCAAGTTTTCATATCCTATAGAATTGTCAAATCGATCTAGGACGATCAGGATGATATCGTTTGTATGGTTTTTAGCTTCTATCTGTGGAGTATTTGATGAAGATGGTTAAATGTCTCGTAAACCATTTCATTTACCACCAATCTAAGGACCTTTTGTTTGATTAATACGCTTGAAGAATATCCTGACGTGGCAGTAGTTCAGTCAGGCTTACTGTCCATTTAAAGTATCTATGGATACGCTTTTGACTTATTGCAATCGCATAGAATCTTCAATTTAGCCAACTCCTGACAACGTTCTCTTATTTTATTGTATCTGACTATGCCTTTAACGTACTGGAAGAATGTATGTCTCCAAGCGGTGGCGGAGAGTGACCTAAATCTATTTGACAAGCAACCAGCTTCTGAATTTTTACGACAGCAGTCTCGGGAGACACAACTTGCATAGAGGAAATCCCTTACTCCCTTGGGATAGATTAATTTTTTTCAACTTGATAGTACTAGGTGGGCAAAATTTCTTAAGAAGCTTGATGAGGCTAAAAGGAAATTTCCACATGATTTAAATGCTTTGCATCGGCTAAATCTTGGCCATTATACTCATTTTGGTCGTCGACCTCGCCGCTGTGAATTTTGTAACCAAATGGTTCCTGGTTTTGGGTTTCTAAATGCCTTTGGGGATATTTTAGACCCACTAAAATACCACTACGCCCCTCCTGAGTTTCATCTGCAATTCAACTCATTCTACCTCAAACTTAAGGCTGATCTCCAGGTCTTGTATTTATTCAGAAGGTATGTCGACTACCTTCCGCGCAGTCTTTAACAACTGCACTGGGTATGAAGTGAGTACCGATACTTTCCAACTACTTGATGCGTTATCCTTATTAAATTAATTTTTCTTTTACGTTAACTTTGGATTTTTATTGTTTTCTGTGAGGTTTTACAATATCCGATCCCATATGGCGTTGGTTTGTTTTCTCGGTTGTTGATTCAGCAATTTGTTATTTGTACATATTATATATGTTATAATAAATATACGCTGTCAGAGAAAAAGAATATGCTGTTGTCTAAGGTTTTAACATGATTACATTTATTGTAAATTTACTTAGAAGAATTAAAAAAATTGGAATTTCCATTGAGTGAACGTTAGAGTTTTAGAAATGGTAATTATAAGATGCAGATTCAAACGTATAGAGGATGATATGTTGTCGATTCTTAAACAAGAACAATAAAATATTTGGCCCTTTCGAATGTTTTGCAACATGTTATGTAAACCTTTTCTTTCTTTTCTTAAGTGTGTTTTAATTACCCGGATAAAATCCATCAGTATAAATTTACGAGCTGAACGATCAAAGAAGAAAATTTTCTTCTTTCTTATGTTCTTTTTCCTCTTCATACTTACCTAGAGATATTACAAGAGATCAAGTAGTCTTGTAATCATATGTTCATTAGAGGCATTGCACAGCGCCATAATGAATTATGCCAACCTTCCGTATAGTCTATATCTTTATGGGTTGATTCTTTGTTGCCCTTTGTTTCTTGCAAGGGGTGGGCTAGTTTTGGCTTGAGGTATAGGCTGGTTGGTGTGGATCTTTTAATTTTTGATTATACTCCTATAAACAACTTCTTTGAAGTGATAAAATTTATTACATTTTTAAGTGATTGACAAGTCTGGTGATTTGTATTAATTAAAGGTGTATTAAGCTTTGTCAATGAACAATGTTCCTATATATATAATCTCTATATAATTTAACATACTTAGTGAGGTGAGCGATGATAGTAATCAATGTTATTGGTGTTGTTGTTGGAAGAAGTATGGTTATTGCTTTGTTCAGAATTTATACGAGACTTTTCCCATATCTTCATCAAAGATTCTTTAAACAAGTTAACATTGTAATCTATGATTGCTAATGATTTATCTTGATTGTCGTCGATACTGGATACATCATTATCAGCGGTATTTCTTCGGGTATCATCGTTTCGTATCAATGCAACAAGTGCCAATCCTCTAATCATTTGTTTCAAGTATAGTATATATCCATTTGACAAATGACTGATTGACTTTAATTCCTTCGACGCAGTGTTGGAAGTTGTTGAATTCTTATTTCGATCATTCTCAAGGTATAAATCATCCAAATCTATAGTTATATCGATAAACTCGGCACATACTTCATATGTCTGAATATCAACTGGTGAAGAATCAGTAGCAACATAAATCTTTGAATTAACATCAAATAAAAACACTTTATCAATCGAAGAATGTTGAACCAAATTATCAAGCATATTTTCCAAACTTGGTAATTCAGGGATTAATTTCTGAACAATTCTTGAAAATGCTTCATAAATTGAATGATCAAAGATTGAAGTTAAGTAAAACGAAACTTGTACTCCTTCCAATCCTAAATCCAACAATTCATCACCTGTACGTTGCATTATATCTCTTTGTGCATCAATACGATAATCTTCAGACAACCCGTCAATTTTATGAATCAAAACTTCAATGTTAATCTTTGGATTCACCTTATAAGCAAATTCAATAATCATTGACAAGTTAGTCAATGCATTAAGATATTCATCTTGTGAATCAATGACATATACCAAGGCACCAATGCTTGAGAATAATCGTTCTGAATCATAATTTGGTTCAAAATAATTTAATTGGCCAGGTAATTCCATGACTGATAAGTCGATTAATGATGAGAATTGTTCAGTTGTTGGTTTCGAGGTACTTTCCAAGTATAGAGTGTCTAATGGTTGCATATTATGAAATACAACTTTGCAAATTGATGATTTACCACCTCTACGAAGTCCCATCAATAATATGGTAGCATTTGTATCTTTTCTTTCTTCCATCGATATTGTTGTTTGTTAGTGGTCGTTTTGTTGCGGTATGTATAAGTAGATAGTGTAAGTGTATATGAATATATATAGTTAAGTATGAATGTGTTTTGTTGCCTACAAATCAGCGATGGATAGTTAGTCAACCCGTCTCTGGTTCCCCTTTTAAAAAAGAAAAATTCGCATTGACCGCCTTAAATTTGCAACGCTACCAATTGCTATTGGTTGAAAGGTGATAACTATAATACTAACTATTGATTGTTATAATTTACGTTGCTATTGTATTAGTCCCAATACCGTATTCTTCGTGTAAAACTAGTGTTGTTAAGTACTATTCATATGTAATTATTTATAATCTTCCAAGGAAGTGGTAGATATTGTGACATTTATCATCAAAATTCGTCAAATTTTGTATCAAAACAGACAACTTGGGAATCACCCATGAAGAATTACAAAAATGAATGAAGTTGAACTTTGAACAAGGCATCAAAACTACCCCATTAGGATAGAGCGCCAAGTTAGGAGGGATCTAATTGCAAAAGTTTGGTCAAAGGTCCTTGGAATGGCCAACACAAGAGAATATCACGTTAAAATAACTCTACATCTTATAACTATAACGGCAATTTCGGTATGTATAGTATATGTATCAGAATAAAACAACTCTTTATATGCTTATGGAGTCAAACGCTTTGGATCTCTTGGGAACAATGAAGCACGACGAATATTCTTCAAATCCAAGAAAAACATAACAACTCTTTCCAAACCAATACCACCACCAGCATGTGGAGGACATCCATAACTGAAAGCATCAACATAATCACTCAAACCAGGAACATTTGGATCAACTTCATGTGCTCTAATTCTTTCCTTCAAAAGTTCTGGGTCATGGATACGTTGAGCACCAGAAAGAATTTCTTCACCTCTCATGAAGAAATCATAAGAGTTGGAATATCTTGGATCTTCGGCATCCGGCATGGTGTAGAATGGTCTTACTGCTAATGGGAACTTATCCAAGATATAGAAATCAGTGTCATATTTTTCTCTGACTAATTTACCCAACAATTTTTCATTTTCAGTGGATAAATCTTCAAAATCATCAACTTCTTTACCGGCATCTCTTAACATTTGAATACCTTCCTTGAAATGAAGTTTAACCATCTTACCATCCTTAGGAATCTTGAATTCTTCAACTGGGAATTGCTTTCTAACAGTAGCGATTTCTTTACCATATCTTTCCTTCAATTCAGAAAAGATGAATACAAATAATTCTTCTAAAATTTCTAAAACTTCATCATAATGCTCTTCAAAAGCCATTTCCAAATCTAAACCAGTGAATTCAGTCATGTGACGATGAGTGTTGGAGTTTTCAGCTCTGAAAACAGGGGCAATTTCATAAACCTTTTCGAAATCAGCAGCAATCAATTGTTGTTTATATAATTGAGGAGATTGAGCCAAGAAAGCAGATCCCTTGAAATAATTAATTGCAAAAACATTGGACCCACCTTCAGAAGCAGCTGCAATAATCTTTGGGGTATGAATTTCAGTGAAACCTTTTTTGGATAAGTATTCTCTAAATAATTGACAAACACCAGATTGAATCTTGAAGATAGCTTGGTTAGTTGGGGTTCTCAAATCAATAACTCTAGCATCTAATCTGGTATCCAAGTTGACGACTGGCAATTGCAATTCTTCAGCTTCTTGTTCGGATCTAGAAGCATCTTCAATCAACAATGGTAATTGTTCAGGAGTTTCTTGAATAGAATATATCTTTGAAACTTGTATTTCAACATCTTGAACAGTAGCTGACTTGACTAATTCGTCGACTTTCTTGACCGTACCTTCAACCAAAACAATAGTTTCCAAATTCAATGAACCGGCCCATTTGACCATTTGTTTAGAAATAGCCTTATCATCAGTTTCCTTGTTGGTTCTAACTAAAGCTTGAATCAAATCGGATTGTTGTCTTAATGTCAAGAAAAGCATGGTGGCACCTTGTTGTCTACTCTTGTGAACTCTAGCTCTAAAGACAACAGTTTCACCATCTCTTTCACCACTTAAATCCTTAATATCAATTCTCTTGGTTCCGGTTTTGGAAGAAGAGTTGATTAATGGCAATTTACCATAGTTGGCTTTAGCTGGATCATTGGCAGCTTCGGCTTCCTTAGCGGCCTTTTCTTTTGCTAATTGAGCTTCTCTTTCAGCTTTCTTTTGAGCCTTTTCCTTTTCCTTTTGCAATTTTTTCAAGGCTTTTTTGGATAATGGTTGTCCATCTTCCCCAAGAATTACTTCTTCGGCTGGTGCGGAAGCAGATTCTGGTTTAGTTTCAGTAGCTGGTGGGTTTTGAGGTTCTTCGGCAGACATTACTATGAAAATTGATTAGTCAATTACAGAAGAGTAATAGAGGTGAGGTATATTTCAGTTGCCAAAATCTAACTGGAAAATTTTTTTTTTTCAGTTGGGTGCGCTGTTACAACCTCTGTACATTCGTATGGGTGATGATGATGATGATGATGATGATGATGATCGTCAAGCATTCTCTATAAAGTAACTAAATCTATATGGTGCCTATATCTCAGATTCGTTCGCTTCCTTCAATCTTCTAGCTTCTTGTTGTCGTTGCAAGCCTTCTCTTATCTTTCTTTCTCTTCGTTGTTCCTTTGTCTCCTTAATAACTTCTTTTGATCTCGAAGATGACTTGATAAGATTTTCAATACTCTTATGCAATTGATCCAACTTTTTAAAATTCTCATTAAACCTTTCAAACGACAACTTGGTAACATATTGTAAATACTCTTCACTCACAAAAGATACCAATTCTTCATGTTCATTCTCATATCCAATAGGGATATCTAATTTGATGGATATTCTAATTGCAACATTGCAATTACTACCAATACCCGATTCTCTAAACCCACAATTCATGGCACAAGTATAGAGTCTAGTTGCACATTCCAAATTCCTACACTTAACATGCAAAATCAAAGGCTCGAATTTAAACAATATACTTCTATGTCTACCTTGTGGAAATTCATTATAACGATACTTAAATGGAACTTGCTTATACCAGTTGTCCAAGTTGGAGGTGTCATGCGTCACGAAAAGCCAACGACCTTCATTTCCCTTTGTAATGATTGTGGTGTCAGATTGTTCTTTTCTACCTTCTAAGAATACCGATACTCTCCCTGAACATGAAGAAGTTGTAACCATGTCGACATCGGAGTTTATTAAGTTTATGATGGGGATACAATGTTTATCAATGGTTCCTTTTGGTGATGCATCTAAGTTCTCTTCACTATTTTGGGATATTTCTTGAAGAATCGCTTGTTTCTTTTGATCAAATGGATCTTGCATTTTTGGTCTATAATCTTACAAATGTATTATCTATATCTACGTTATATATATATAGTTATGTCTTAAATCAGATGCAATTCACTGAAAATTTTATTTTAATGCGTGTAAAAATTTTTGTTCATCCTCTGGGGTAAGATTAAAAATCCTTTTCACTACAGGCAACAATTGATCTCTCTGCTCTTTATGTTCAAAGAATCCCAATAAGACATTTTTCAAATATGCAGTATTAAGTTCCGGTTGCTTGATTTCTTCGCTTGCTCTTCTCAGAGCAAGAAGTTCTTCTGATTCCAGCTTCGACCGTTCCTTCATATTTCTATATTGTTGAGTCAAGACTTTATAATTCTTTGATAATCGTTCAAACTTCATATTATTCTCTTCATTTAGCTTCTTAAGTATATTATTAAGGTTCTCGTACTCTTGCGACTTTTTAGACGTTTGCTGTAATGCAGATCTCAATGTTTCTATGGTGTGGTTAAGCTCTTTCACCATTTTAGATTCATCACCATCCTTGTTGTTCACTACAGTTGACTTTTTTATTTCTTCAACCTTAATCTCAAGTGACCTTATCTTTGATTTATAATCATCAATAGCAAGTTTTAATTCTTCAATTTCTCGTTGCTTTCTATTCATGGTCATATTATGAAGTCTTTCTAATTCCAATCTTTCTTCATTCAATCGATTTATTTCATTCTTGGTCTCAACTTCCCTATTTCTCAACATTTCTTCAGCATCTACCAATAATCTTCTAATGCTTGCACTTTCACGATTTCTTTCTTGTAATAAATTTCTAGCTTCACTCACTTCATCCTCTAATCCTTCTATACGAAGAGTATATTCTTTAGTTTTCATCATTAATTCCTCGTGTTGTTTCTTGTGTGTTAATAAATCATTCGAAGAATTTGACTTTTCAGTTAATAATAATTCAAGTTTTGCTTTTGTTTTTTCAAGTTCATTCGTAACTTGTTGTTTTTCACTTTGTAATTTATTCAATTGATTATTCAACGACTTCGAATTTTCAACAAGTAATTCTTGTCTAGTCAACAATTCACTCTTTTCTTTAAGTAGTCCCATACTGTTACTTTGTAATTCATTACTACTTGCTTGTAGCTTTGATATATTCTCTTGCAAGGCCTTGTTATCCTTGGTTAACTCATTCAATTTTTCTTTGTGTTCAGCAATAGTCTGGTCTTTATGGGTGATAGATGTTTTTAATGCCGAAATTTCAAGTTTTAATGAAGTATCATTACTCTTAAACTTCGATAATTCAGCAATACGTTTTTCTAACCCAGCCTTTTCTTGAATTAACGTATCTATCTCACGTCTAGCAACAGTTAATTTTGTATCTGACACATTTAAAGATGCTTTTGTAGCTTTGATTTCTTTACGTAATTGGTCCTCGGCCTTTTTGCTTGCTGCATCTTTCTCAATAGATTCATTTTGTAAATTGGTGAACATTTCATTAATTGCATCCAATTCCTTGGATTTGGCATTGAATTTTTCTTCCAAGGAAGTAATGCTTGCTTTCAAAGATTCAATAGTTTCCACATATTGTCGAATTTCTGCTTCATTACTTGCAGCAGGAGTAACTTCTTTCGATTTAAGTTCGTTTATTTGATCCTTTGATGCCATCAAATCGTTACCAATATCGCGCACCAGGTCCCTCAAATCTTCAATTTCATCGTTCTTGTCACTTAATTGTTCTCTCAAGGCTTCTAATTTTTCAACCAATTCGGTATTTTTGGTTTCCTTTTCGGAAAGTTGTGTTTCTAGTTCAGAAATTTGACTTTTAAGTTGTTCAATTTCTTGAATCAATTCGGTGTCTGTGGGGCTATTTTCCACTTCCGTTTGCTCATTTTCTTCGGTTGGCTGTTCTTGTTGTTGGTTCTCTTCCCCGTTGACGACGTCAACGACTGTCTTCGAATGATCAACCTCCTCTTTGCTTTGCCTGTTCTTTAAAACTTCAACTTCTGATAATGCCGATTTCAAACCTTCCTTTGCCTTCTCGATTTCAATTTGAAGGGCATTCATCTGAGCTAATGATTCGTCTAATCTTGATTGTTTATCTTTGATTTCAGTTTCGAGTTTTTCATTGGTGATAATGCATTCTTGCAACTTCTCTTTGGTCCCATTAAGACTCTCGAGTGCTTGCTTATTTACTTCTATCTCAGTTTTCAATTTGTCGTTCTCTTCTAATAAATTCTCCTTCTCCTCTTGTAAAATTTCCTTCTCTTTTTGTAGGTTTTCTTTCTCTTCTTGAAAATTGTCCTTCTCCTGTGAATGTGAACCAATTGACTCTTTCAATTGCATATTCTCCTTCTCCAACTCTTCAATTTTCTTATTTTTCTCGGTATCCACATCTTCATTCTTCTCTTGCTCCTGTTCATGCAATTCCCTAGCCTTCTTCTCTTCCTCTAACTTCGCACTCTTATAAGTTAATACTGAGTTCTCCTTGGTCAATTTTCTAATTTCAGAATTTAACAATTTCGTCTTTTCATTCAATCCATTGAGATAATCAACAAGGGCCCCTGCCTCTGATATCGAGTTGACTGGAGTATTTTCCCTCAACACCTTCTCAAATATGGCAATTAGTTCACTCTTTTGCTTTTCCGTTTTGTATGCATTTAACAATACTGGATACTTTTCTTCGTATTTTGCAAACTTCTTCAACTTTGCTCTAATCTGGGGTGGGAGATTTGTGAGCGGATCTTGTGGTGTTGGAGTCGTGTCACCAGCTTCCTCAGGAACAGGTGTAGATACAGGAGACGTTGCCTTTGAAAATGGTTCATCCTGAGGTTGTGATACGTCTTGAGTATCTGGTGTATTGACTTCTAGGATCTTTGACCCCTTTTTGAGTTGGGTGAGAGGATCTGGTTTTGGTGGTTGTTGTAAGGATTCTGTTAGGTTTAAGTCGTTTAGACTTTTCGCCATATCCTCCGAAAAGTTCTTTAGTTTGGAAAACATTGTCCCCTTATTCTCTATAACTATTCTTTTATGTGACGATTGCTGATGATAGTATATATAGACCTTATCACAGTATAAATGGTTAAAAATCATGCGTGATTCGGCATAGCTGGCGGATTTCTATCGAGGGAAAAAAATTGTGTGTGTGGCACCAAATTGGAACCAAATTGGAACCAAATATTGATTTGAAAGGCTTATTAGGTTTTTGAAAGGTTCACTTTGGCAAAATACTAATTAAATGATGTCTGCTGTTAAGATAAAGGAAGTAAAGACGACATTAGGCAAAGTATCTATCTGTCTCGATGAACTTGGGACTATAGTTGAAGAACGAAATTCAATCTTTCAAATGAAATTAACGCCAACCACTAACGATACCTTTGAATTGATAAGCTTATTACAACGAATAGTACAATATTTCAAGTACTTAGAAGATGATTTCTCCAGTATTAGCAACAACAACATCACTAATAACTTATCTATAGACTCACTCTTGGGAGAGTTCGCTGTTTGTTCGAGTCGATATACTGAATTATACGAACAATTGTTGGAAGATACCACAATAGATATCACTGAATATGGATATACTTTTAAGAAACCAGCACCAGTTATTAAATCAGTACGATTTCAAGATGATGCTGATACAAACGATATTTCTAATAGAAACGAACTAATGGGCACACGTACTTTCAAACCATATTCTGACGAACAATCAGAATCCGATAATGAATCATTTTCGGCTATGGATAATCATGAAATGTTTGCTCAACATCAACAAACATTAATGAGACAAGATGAAGATTTGGATGTATTGCATGCGTCTATTAAAAGACAGCATAGTATGGGTGTGGGTATAAATGAAGAATTGGATGATCATTTGATTCTCTTGAATGATTTGGAATCTGGGGTAGATGATGCTAGATATAGATTGAATACTGCTGCTAACAGATTACACGATTTTACAAGAAAAGCTAGAGAAAACGGTAGTTTAGTAACTATTATTGTTTTAACTGTCATTCTAATCTTACTATTAGTTGTTCTTAATTGAGTTTAGATGTATATATAAATATATAAATCTTCTATGTGTATTTTTGTAAGTAAATGGAACTTTAGAAGTTGAAATCATCATTCTCTTCTTCTTCATGACTGAAGAACCATATAAACAACACAATGTCAGTATAGACAATCAATCCACCAATCATACTCATAATCATTGACCCCAACTCAATCAATCTTGTATGATAAAAAGTTAACGGCAAGGAAATCCCACTTACGATTAAGAAACCGGTTATATGTTTACAAAACTCTTGTAAAGGTGTTGCTGATCCATTTTCATGGTCGTTGAATGTTAAAAAGTTGTCTCGATTGCTTTCAACGGTATCAGCAAATATATTTGGTAATGGTGCTAGCAAGAATATCAATATGACCCATAAGGGTCTATAATTGTCGAATAATGCACATGATAACAAGATTAATAAGAAACCACTTGCTAAGAATGCCGAAAGGAATATAATCTTGTTCAAGGGATTCATCGTGATAATGATATCAATGCCCTCTGTATAATCTGCTTGTTGAAACTAAAGAAAACCTAAACGTGTTGGTTGGTGGTTCGTGGTTCGTTCACCTTCATATTTTTTGTTTTGGGTGAGGATCGAAATGCGCAACCCCAACCACACGCTTTACATTTATCAGCGATTGCCCCTACACTTGATTGAATTTTAGCATATTCATTAAAAACAATTATACAAAAGAATATATACAAGATGCATAACAACATTGACATTGTAGAGAGTAGATCAAATATTAGTCACAATATTTATATACACCACACTTAAACATAAAACACACAAAACAAATTGTTGAATTAACTTGGTGTTCACTTCCAGAACCAACCTTTACTCTTCTCATTAGAAACCTCTTCATTTACATTAGCCCACTCATTAGATCCAAATGGTTTCAGTTTAGTAATCTTTGTAGTGGTACAAGTGCCATCATCAAAGCATTCTTGTCTAATTTCAATTAATTTCGTTTCGTTCGTTTCAGAATCAGTATACATATTCGATTTAACACTGCTAGAAACAACAAATCTAGTAGAAGGATCGATATTCTGAGCTACAAGTTGTTTCTTTCTTTCCTCTTCCCATTTCTTTTGCCTCTCAAGCTTTTCGGCTTGAGCTTCCTTATATTTATTATTCTTCCAATTCAAGAAATCTTCAAATCTATTGAAATAGATTCCTTTTTCTTTCAAATCAATTGGTTTACCTTCATCAACAGTCACTCCCTTCATAGCATCAAAGAAATCTTCTTTGGTCAAGATTTCATTGTTAAGATGTTCCTTCTTATAATTCAACATCTCAACAGGAACTTCACTGTTGGGGAACAAGCATCTCCAATAACCCTTATCATCCCAAATAGACTTCCCATCCTTCTCCAAACAATCATTATAAGTACGAATACCAGGGCCCTTATAAGCATGATAACCAAATGGTGTTTGACCCTTGCTAAATCCCGTCATACCAGGGAAATGAGACCAAAGGTCAATAAATATAGGATGTGAAGCTACATTCTGAATAGCATCTCTAGTCTCATAAAACGAAGGAAACTTAAACTCTTCTGATGATTTAGACCATTTATCATCAAAGGAGGATCTAAAAGGATCAACTGGATTTTTCTTGCCATCTTCAATTCCATCATAAACATCATGAAACTTATTGTGCCAATCTTTAACACGTTCATTGAATTCTTTACCCGCATCTAAAGAAATGTCAAAGACGGTATTGGCTAAGGATCCAACACCAGATATGATCTTGTCTAAACTTTGAGTGACTCTGTCACGATTATCTTCGTCATCCCAGGGATATCTATGGTGACGATTATCTTTATCGTTGTCTTTATCTCTGTTACACATTGAAAGTAACTTGAATAAATTGGTATAATATAGAACCTTGTTAAGTGGCAAAATGAATTAAAGATAATTCTAGAAAAATTTCATTTGCGAAAAATCATTCGTTGAATAATAAAGTTTGCACCCATCCTTACACATAGGATATAAATGTGGGCCCATTGCTTTATGTTGGACTTTAATAATCGGGTATCAAGTTACACACTTTATTTCCTTTGTAGTAAGAACCAACAATTGAATAGAACAGACCCTGTTTTTATCCTTTGTTACGTACTTGGATACTGCAATGTCCTTTTGCTCACTCGTAGTGCCCAAGAGTCATTTCTCACATTTCCGTAAGTCAAGAAGCTTTATCATTGTTTAGCTAACGGAATTGTCATTAAACATTGTGTTTCAAGGTCAAATCATACTTGCCATCTCATTCATTCTTGTAAATTTCCAAAATGTTAATTTACCCTAACAGTATAATTGCAACCAATTGTAACAGTGTACATCTCCATAGTGGAGTATTCCCTTCTTTTCACCCAACTCGGTCTCTTGAAAAATTAAAAAATTTCCCCCAACTATAAAACTATCAACTTCCTACCCTCAGGGCAACATGAAGACTCACTCACTACTAAGCTTTAGCAGAAACTATGCTAAGCTTTCATTCATAAAAGCCAAACCCAAACTATCAAAACCAAAACCAACAGCTTCTACTCCTTCAATTCATCCGGTGACTCCCGTCAGAGCAAGATTCGCTCCATCGCCAACCGGTTTCTTACATCTAGGCTCGTTACGTACAGCATTGTACAACTATCTTCTCGCAAAAAGCACAAAGGGAACATTCATATTACGTCTTGAAGACACAGATAGGACTAGACTCGTCGAAGGAGCAGAAAAGAACATATATGATACCTTAGAGTGGTGTGGTTTGGAAATCGATGAAGGTCCAATGGAAGGAGGTGAATATGCTCCATATCGTCAATCAGAAAGAAAGGAAATCTACAAAAAATACGCTGATATGTTATTAGAAAAAGGTCTAGCTTATAAATGCTACTGTTCCAAAGAACGTTTAAACCACCTTACTGAATCCGCAAAATTACTAAAACCACCGACTAACGTAACCTATGATCGAAAATGTCTTTCCGACCCAACTCAACACCATTCCGAAACCGATTCCTACGTCGTCAGATTCAAATCCCCAGAAAGGTACGATTCTATCGAAGATCTCCTTCATGGCACAGTCCAATTCCAAACTCAATACAACTACAATGATAGACGTTATGACGATTTCGTTATCGTAAAAGCGGACGGTATGCCTACTTATCATTTCGCCAATGTTGTCGATGATCATTTGATGCGTATAACGCACGTTGTTAGGGGTGAGGAATGGCTCCCTTCTACTCCAAAGCATTATGCGTTGTATAAAGCTTTCGGATGGAATCCTCCTGAGTATGTACATATTCCACTATTGACTTCGATGAGTGATAAGAAGTTACTGAAGAGACTGGGAGATATTGATATTTTGAGTATGAGAGATAAGGGTATTTTGCCAGAAGCTTTGGTGAATTTCGTGGCGTTGTTTGGTTGGGCACCAGTTAGGGAAGTACCTGGGGAGAGTGTTAGTGAAGTAATGACTCTCGAAGAAATTGTGGAAAAGTTTTCTATTGATCACTTGAGTAAAGGAAACGCAAAGGTTAGTGATTCGAAGTTATACTATTTCAATAAGCATCATTTGGCCAAGAAATTAAATGATGCAGTCGAGTTTGACAATATTATTGAAGAGTATTATCCAAAGATAAAGGATCTCACTAGTTTTGATAAAGAACATTTTAGAAAGGCATTGAAGTACATCGCGCATGACTTGACTACTATTAATGATATTGAGAACCATCATATGTATCTTTTCCAAGATGTGGATTTTACAGGGACAAGTGCACCAAGCGTGCAGACTATCTCTGTTCTCAAACAGGCCTTAGCAAGTGACCTTACCGATATTAACGCATTAATTAAGAAGATTGTTGCCGAATCGAACAAACAGATATCCAAAAAGGACGTCTTCTTGAGTCTCAGATACGCAATTTCTGGCCGGACTTCCGGGTTATCAATACCAGAATATATTGATCTTTTAGGTACACAAGAGATCACAAACCGTCTTCAAAAGGCTTTAACTTATCTTGAAAAATAATCCGTAAATAAACTAATATAACAAAACTCATACTACATATCTGTATGTATATATTCCTAACTTAATTAGCAACCTGTGCAGCGGCTCTATCAACAAAATCCAAAAATCCAAAATCTCCTTCATCTTTCTTCTCGTTCCCTTCAATCAAAGGTCCAGTGAAGATACAATGCACAACCATATCTGGATGATAATATAATCCTGTCAACAACTTAGGTGTAACCAAGAAATACTGCGACTTGGAATTCTGACAAGCAGTGTGCACAAGATATCTATGTGCCATTTTTTCGTTCTTAGGGTCCATACCTTGATTAATTTCATCAACGATTCTGAAGGGTGCGTCAGTTAACCCTTGAAGGGACATAACGAAGAAAATCGTGGATACGGCACGTTCACCTCCAGATTGAGATTGTTTATCTAAAACTTTTAGGGATGATTCTTGTCTGAATTTGACCAAGATTTCTAATTTCCAATCTTTGAATCGTTCCAGTGTGGCAAGTTGGACTTGTCCATCACTGGCAACTTTCGAAAATCGTTTGTTAAATGCTAATGAGATCTTATCGACTAACTTGATTAATTCAGGCTCCCATTTGTTTTTAATACCTTCAATCAACGTGTCCACTCTTTCCTTCTCTTGGTGGAGTATTGGGAGTTCATATTCAGCCGCTTTGATATCCTCCAATTTCTTTCTCAAGGTGTCGATCGAATTGTGATCAGCAGTAGTCATGATGGATTTTTCTTCTTCTAAATGATGAATCTTTTGACGGATAACAGCTTCGGTAAAGTTTTTATTATTGATATATTCACGCGCAATTGTTGTTATGATTTCTCGTTGTTCATCGGTATACGATTCACTTTGTTGTCTGATTGTGGCAATCGCTTCTCCGTTTTTCAAACGATCGAATTCAGCCTTGTAATGTTCATATGTCTCCTTTAATTCTTGAAGCTTTTCTTGCGTTTCTTTGATTAATGTCTGAGCCGCGTCTTTTCTATTTTGCCAATGCAATTTTTCAAACTTAACAAGCTTGATAATCAGACCTTGTTTGCATTGATCATAAATAGTCTTTGAAAGGTCAACGCAAACACATCCAAGTTGACTATAAAGATCAGCAATATGCTTTTCATACTTTTTGATGCGGTCACTGTAATCTCTATTGGACTGTTTTTCCACTTTGCTCTCTCTCTCTCGAAGAGCTTCAATGTTACCTCCAATAGCAGCAATTTGGTCTTTTCTTTTGATTAATTTCTCTTTTTCATGTTGAATTTCTCTATACTCATTCTTTGCTTCGGTGAACTTAGCTCTCAACTCTTCGACGCTTTGCATAATCTTTTCAAATTCAGCTTTCTTCTCAGTCATATTATTTCGAATTGACAAAAGGTCTCTATTGATTGCATCCTTAGCTTCCTGCGACATACCTTGGGTACTAAAATAATAGGATTTTCCAATTTGTTCAGTAACATAAAATGTTTGTCTGCCTCCGTATCTTGATTTTTGAATATTATACACAGTATCTCCCAAGACAAACTTCTGGAAAGGGAACTCATTTCCCGAACTATTATTAACCAATTGTTCAATCTTTGCCCTTGGAAAAGGTTGTTTACTTACTGGAATATTGTGTAATTTAGAAACATCATAAAGCATACTCAATATTTCCTTTGGGCCTTTTATGAAATCCGCAAGATATCCATCAAAACCAAGTTGTTTAATACGTTCGACTGGTAAAGCACTCTGTGGTCTATCTCTAACTTGAGTCTTTCTTAGAGGAATATTCTTTTTGTGTTTCCTCATAAAGTTCTTCATATCATTGAAATCACGTTCATTGGTGCATGTAATAGAAAACATGGTATTGTTGTCAATGGCCTTTTCGATTGCAGGAGCATACTGAATGTTAACAACATCACATGAAAGAATTGGTGCCTCAAAAAAGCGTCCTCTCCATTCTGGTTGTTGTCTTAATTTAGTAACAATGTCAAACAAATTATCTCGGAGTTTGTTTCTGAAGTTCAGAGCAGCAAAGATTTCCATTTTATCCTTAGATTCTAATTTCTTTTGACGTGCCGCATATTCTTTCTTCAAACTTTCCAAATCACGTTCAATTTGATGTTTAGGATTAGATACCTCACGATTCTTAGTTTCCAACTTACTCACTTCTTCATATTTCTCCGCTGCACGAGAACTTAAATCAGAAATCACGCGGTCATCAACTTCTCCATAAGCTTCCCTTTTCTCAACTAGCTTTGAAATATCTTGTTTTATTTGGACTAATTCTTCCTTCTTTTTTTCGGCTTTAGTCAGCAATGCGTCGATTTCATACTGGCCACCTTTAATACTCCCCAATATCTTCTCTTTAGTCTCCATATGTTCCTTAATTTTCTTGTCATATAAATTAAATTTCTTTTCTTCAGCGGCCAATTTTGATTCCAACTTTTTAATTTCATCTTGGGCTCGATTAACTTCATGATTTAATCCTTGACTTTTACCGGCAAACGCTCTATAATCTTCTTTAGCTTCCTTCACTTTCTGCCTAAGATCTTTCAATTCTTTCTCGTGATCAGCAAGTTGGGCATAAGGTATCAATAATTTATAGTTTGCTATTTCTTCTGCCTTACGTTCATATTCCTCGTATTTCTTTGCTTCTTCTTCAAGTGAAGCTCTTTCGCTATGTAATTGCTCAAGTCTAGAAGTAAGTCCATCAATCTTGGTGTTCAATTCTTGACTTTTTTTATCTTTATCAATTAACTCTTCATGCATCCGTAACAAATGACCATCGCCCAAAGTTCTTTCAGTCTCCATCAATAATTTTTCAGGGCTTAAACCAGCAAATTCAGCAACCCTTTCTTGTGGTAAGAAATGACAAAGATTGTCTAATTGAATATTGAATTTCCTACAAAGTTCTCTAACTGCAGTTTCACTTGATCTTTTGCCATTCATAGCCCAAGTAGACTCTCTGGCAGTGAATTGTCGTCGAATGGTAATTGGAGGTTTGCCTTCAACGTTTTCCAAGGTTATTTCAACCTTTGCGGATTCAGTGCCAGTTTTAATCAAGGACTTCAAGTTTTTACGTTTAATCAAATCAACTTTCCCACCTAAACCAATACATATGGATGCAACTAAGGTCGATTTACCACTGCCATTTGGACCAATGATCATGTTCAACGTTGGTGAGAGATTGAACTCGGCAAATGAATAAGTGGTGAAGTTCCATACCTTGACTGATCTAATAAATCCTGGTTTGAAGCCTGCCTTGAATATCTTTCTTCTTTTTGTAGCTGGCTCACTTTCTCTCTTCATTCGATGTTTAGTTTATAGTGAAATCAGTGATTGGTGGTTGTTGCAAAAGAAACGTTTTTTGAAATTTGATTTTCAAAGACGAAACGCGTCTTCAATATTTTGTTTTCTTTTGCTTTTAGTGGTGAGCTGCACCAACTGATTGTAATTTAAATCTTTTAGTACAATCAAGAGCAGGGAAACTGTAGCATCAACATTTCTTCAAGAAGCATAAATGTGCAAGCCATTGGTAGTCACAAAACTGATAAAGATATATCAACAGTTGTTTATGTTTCTCTATTTCTTTGGCTACCATAAACCAAAACATTTGCTGAACAATAGTGTTGACTTATATCCAGTTAGGCGCACCCGTTGGGTCTCCCTAATATCACTATCTAATCGTCTACTTGTCATAGGGATAGCACCAACAAGTAAAATCCAAAGAGATAATATTTGTCTTCTTCGAACGTGTAAACACCTCGATTATCTTTGAGCTTATAGAGTAATCTATGACCATACTGAGCATTTTATATAAGCAAAGTTATGCTATGACGACGCGATGGTGGTCTTTAAATCTAACTGCAGATAAAATTACATACTTCTATTTCACATAATTCTAATAAATTGGGATTGGTGACTCACCTCGAGTGTGTTGCAGCTGCCGTTCCAGTGAGTCTGACTATTTCGTATAGTAAGTTTGTGAATAGTGATTCACAAGAAACGTACTTCACTTCGAATATTCTAACTTCGCCAGTGATGAATAAGTACCCTAAAGCTGAAAGTAGATAATGAGAGTTGAAATTCACCTTACCACAACCTCATATTACCTTTTTTAAGAAATGATTTTTCAATAATGGGAAAAGTTTAGCAGTAAAGAGATAACTGCAAGAATGCAACCTCCTATATGTAATATTGTTATACAAAAACGTTCAATAGTTGTCTAAAAGTAATGTTAAGATCGATCAACAGGGAAGCCATTCTTGTAACCAAACACCCGACTAACTTAAATATTCATTCTAAAAGCCTTATCAGAAGTATAGACAGTATTATTGTAAATATCAAACAAATTGGTACTCTGTACCATAGGCTACTCCTTTGCTTCCATATGTAATACATATGTGCTGTTCAATCAAGATTTCTTTTATTGATCCTTAAAACAATTAGAGTCACAGAATTCTGTTAACCGCAAGCTTTACATTCCCCAATATGACAGAACCATTTGCAATGGAAGAAATATTTAAACTATCAGAAGAATTAATCGACTTGATATTCAGTTATATCCCAGATGCTTATTTATGCAAATATATTGGTGCCCCTTTTTTGGGTGCTTGTGCTGCTAATTTGTTATTAACAAATGTTGAAGTACGGTACCTTATGGACGGGGGTTAGAATATGAAAAGTTTCCAGAAGTAATTGGTTTGGATGATAATTGTATGGCTCCTGAGAAGGCACCAGAAGTATATGCCCGAAAATTTATATTTGCCAGTACATGTCACAAGAGAACCCACTCTCCTGTTAAACCCAAAAAGATGCAATTTGAAGATCCAAAGTCACTTATTGACCATACGCAAGGAGTTTACTACTACTCTGGAAGACGCAGAATACAAGTGAACAAAGTACCACTCGCTCAAGGGGAATTTAAGGAAGTAGCTTCCGTAAGTGTACCAAGATTTGTGGGGATAACTCTTTCGGTGTTGAAGAACTTCCTCTTAGTCTTCTGAATATTGAGCTCTGCGATGATGAACAACTTAAATCTAAATATATCAAGTCGTTCTTACGATTTAAACGCCTTCGGTCCTTGTTATAGATTGGGAGCCGTTTGATGTGGACGAATTGAGGTACCTCCCACGAAACTTATCGATTTTCAGTGCAGGTTGATACTTTTCGAATGGCTATTCACAACTAAATTTTACAACATCGTTGCAATCATTATCTGTAAACTTATCTCTCTTGGTGAGATATCTGAGTTTGATCTGACTCATTTAACAAACATTAATCGTGTTGTTGTTAAAAACTATCTGAATGAGCCTGTTGTATTTGGTTTGCGACCCAGATAAGAACATTGCATTTACCTAACCTCTCTGAAACCTACGATTTGACTTTCGACAAGTATCTCAAACCTAAAGAATTGAAAATCAAAGGGATATATCAAACTGGGATATGGTATCCTTTCCAGAAAACTTGCAAATTTTGCATATTGAGAGACGACTGCGGTCAGGGGCAATTGTGATCGATCAAATTTTCCCCGTTCCTCCCAATCTAACATTTTCAGTCCTCAAAGATTGTGATTTTAAACTCGATAAGCTTACACTTCCCCTTCAGCTTCGTTATTTGCTGCTCTATGGTGAACCTATTTCTCTCAGCAAATGGAGCGACTTGTAATTACCCCCAAACTTCCTGGAATTACCTAAGAATGTTTGCGTCGAAGTATCACATCTTCCTTGTTCGATTACTTTAATACGTGCAGTCCGTTCCAACATATTCCATTTCTGATATGTAGGACAAAGACAGTTGGAAAGACATGTGCCCTTCACTTGTGGAAATAACGAGTGACCCATTCATATAATTTCGGAGAGTTCTCTCGGCTTCACGGAAATTAGTTAACATTTATAGCTTGAAATGGTATGTGGGTAGTTTAGTCGTAAAATTTTGAACTCCCAGCCAAAATTTAACAATTCCACGTATGATTATACTCTATCTCCTGTTGTTGTAGAGACTTGCAACTGAGAACAATATCGCCAAGTAACCATACGAAATTTATGATCCTTCGTTATCACTTGCTTGAAAATTCAACAACTGATCAGAGCCGCTAATATATTATATAAAATTTATATTGCTTTTCACATGCAAGCTAACTACCGTATTAACCCAATGCTCGTAGTAATGTTGCCAATTTAGTTCTCTCTCACCAATAAATTGGTGTATTTCTAGGTCTGTCGCGTTTGTTTATACATTTCCATGACACAAACATTGCTTGAATAATTTCTGTTTCCTTCTAATAAACACCATGTACAATCAAACACCTTCAACTCTGTTGATCTCAAAAAGGAAAAACCAATAACCATTCTATATGCTAATTTATGTAAAGAACCAAGCAAACATCTTCCTACATGAACTCATCCGGGTAACCAATTAGATCAAATGTTTACTTTTTTTCCACAATTTTTTTTGGTCTTTGTTTTTGACGTTTTTATTTATTTTGATTTTCCCAAGCTTTCTCGTTAACATCAACATCCAAACAGAAATTCTTAACACACACAACCCTCAAGTGTATTTATTTCAGTAACAATGGTATGTACGCCCCATGGAGGGCTATATATGACTCCCCATATGAGACTATCACATTGCATTGCAATCTTACTAACACAAAATCCAGTCCCAAAATACAAAGACTTACAGAGACGCATTTGCTCTCTTTGATAAGAAAGGTACTGGTAAAATTCCAGCTGAACATTTAGGGGACTTATTAAGATCAGTTGGTCAAAACCCTACTTTAGCCGAAATTGCTGAATTACAAAAACAACTTAAAGGTAACGAATTTGATTTCGACACTTATCAAGATATAATCAATAGACCTGATGGATTTAAACCTTTAGGATTACCTGAAGATTACATTAAGGGATTCCAAGTATTTGATAAAGACCAAACTGGATATATTGGTGTTGGTGAATTGAGATATATCTTAACTTCTATTGGTGAAAAATTGACTGATGCTGAAGTTGATGAATTATTGAAGGGAGTTAATGTTACCCCTGAAGGTAATGTTGATTATGTTGAGTTTGTCAAGTCCATATTAGATCAATAGATGGGAATACAATACAGCAACAGAAATTAGTTCATATGGATATCCAGGGAGTATTTCTATATTATAGGTGTTTATCAGCAATACAAAGAATAGGTTGAATTTTATCAAAATGCATCGTTGAGTGAGAGTTCACTTAATGATTTTTACTTGTAGAATGGCAACTGAAATACGGCAAATACCAAAACGAGTATTCAATTGTCAAGTGGATCCTTCCTCTCTACCTTTGTTGTAACCGACACATATTGCGGTGGTTATGATGGCTATCGCACAATCAATTCTCGGTTTCGCACCTTCTCAGAAAAAAAAAATAGGAACTAACCAATTTTCACTCCATCATCAATAACCGCAGAATCCAGGTAACTACCTACAATGGCCGGACTGATAGAAGTAACGACTTACAAAGACAAACCTACCGAAGTGGAAGATATCTATAAAAATGAGCGATTCCACATGTTCCCCCAGCAAAGACTAGAAACTCTCACCTACACCGCGGGACTCGCTGGTCTAATGATTGGAGCCTATGACGGACTCAAACTCTCATCAATTCGCTACTTGGTCGAAAATGGCCATCGGCTTCCCAAAACCGTCGGGGGATGGTATTTCTATCACAAAAAGAAGAATTACATAATGTTAATTGGTGCAACTAAGACATCTATCAAATATGTGTTGAAATACTCGATGGCTGTGGGTGGATTTTTCGGATTGGAATGGTTGTTGGATAGTGCTAGGAATAGAATTGACTTTTTGAATACGGCGGCAGCTAGTTTAATTACGTCGACTTGTTATGTTGGATATCAACAATTGAGTATTGTGCAGTCGAGAAAGATGGTGATGAAGGGAACAGCATTGGGGGTTGGACTTGGGTTGATACAGGACGCATTAATATTTTCGAGAGGTGGAAATGTTTGGTATTTGGAAAAGATGGGCTTTAAGAGAAAGAGTACATTAAAGGCATAAGTAATAAATTAAGGGCATAAATTCTTTTTTTCATGTAAATAGGTCATAATAGATTGTTTATTGTCATTTTATTCCTCTTCTTCATCATCGGTCTCATCAAGATCGGGTACAGGATACTTCAAAAGAGCAGCTATACCCGTCAATTGATTCAATTGAACTCCCGATTCATGTAAACTAGAAAATATATACACTTTGGCACCATTATGTTTAGCTTGTTCAGTCAACGCGATATAATGTCTTCTTGTTTCAATATCATCACTTCTGAAAAGTTCATCACTAACCATCAAATATCTAACAGCATCCATGTTCAACGCTTTGGAAACTTCGTCTAAACCATACCATGCACGACCATCATCATTATTTAACGCTCTTTGGAAACGCAGTAATGCTTCTGATTCTTCAAGGAATTTCGTATCTGACAATTTCTTTCTTGTTGCTGGGTCATCTAACACTTCTTCCAATCCTTGTAAATAACCAGTTGATGCATGTGCAATCAAGAACTTATTCTTATTCTCCAATATACTTGCAAATACTTTATTTTCCTTTCCTGAATTCTGTAAATTAAGACATTCTTGTATGAGTCGTTCATATAACGTCTTGGCAAGGAACCCTGGAGAAGCCAAGATCACCGCTTTTAATCTATTCATATCAAAATGTCTCGTCATAGTCTGCATTATCATATTATAAAACGAATTCATCGCCTTATCGAGATCTCTAGTTCCATATTCTGTATTCTTACGAGGAATTGATTTTTCTACTTTTGCCTGTAATACTGTCATTGAATCGGTAACATAACAAATATGAGCTACTCCTTCTTGGAAAATCACTGCTCCGATATCTGCTTTCTTTTCAATTGAACATAAGTCGTTTAATAATGTCATGTCATATTCGTCCCAGTTTTCCTTAAGGATTGTGATTTCTTTATGTAACTCAACTTCAGCAGTATGATAACTATTTAAAGGCACATATTCTTGTTGTTCCAAAGATTTACCATTGACTCTCATAGTTTGATCAGAGGCAATGTAATCAATATCTTCAACGAGTAACTTTAAGCGTAATAACACTTTTTCCATTTTACTCTTTCCCTTTTGTACTTGAGCTTGGTTACCCTTCTTGACATTTCGATGAGTTAATACTTGGACTGTATCTCCAACTTTTAATAAATTGTACAAGTACCATAAATCTTCAGAGTCTTCGGGTACCAATGTAAGTGCCACATTCTTATCCTTCAATTTGACTCTGTTCTTGACTTGCATTGTTATATAAGGCTAGGCTGGTGAAAGTGTTGCGATGAATTTGGTTTTCTTCTTAATTTTTCAATCACACATTTTTTGGGGGGTTAAATTTTTACCAATTGGGAAGAAGTTCTTCATAATCAAAAAACGCAAATCACACTGCTACACTAATAATTCTAATTACAAATAATTGAACTACGACTGTAAATTAAACCAAAGCTATCTCTAGGTTACTTACTTAACTTCAGCCTTAACAATTGAGGCGTTCTTACATAATTCACCCTTTTCATTAACCAATCTCTTTGGTTCTTGACCTTCTTCAGTATAAGTAATTTCAAGGTTTTCATTAGTAGAGAATTTAGGTTGACAAGCTTCCCAAATCTTCTTCTTTGGATTCAATTGTTTTTCAGGGACACCATTGTATCCTTCAAAGAAGATCTTGTCACCTGGCTTAGAACCTGCGGGAGGATTGACAAATTCAACATTATTTTCATCAGAAGCACATAAAACCATAGCACAAGATTTGACACCTCTCATAGTAACTGGTTTCAAATTAGCAACAACAACCACGAATCTTTGTTGCATTTCTTCAATTGGGATATATTTGACCAAACCGGAACAAACAATTCTTGGACCCTCTTCGTCACCCATATCAATGGTGGACATATATAAAGAATCAGCATTTGGATGCTTTTCAGCCTTTTGAATAAACCCAACTCTGAAATCAATCATGGCTGGAGATGGTGGAACATTAGCAGCTGATTCTTTTTGCTTGTTCTTTTCGGCATTAGCCTTGGCCTTGGCGGCTTTCTTTGCCTTTTGAGCTTCAGCTTTGGCTTTCTTTTCTTCTTCGGTTAATTCCTTCTTAGCACCTTGAGTTTGTCCTTCTTCAGCCTTGGCTTCTGGGGCAGCAGCGGCCGTGGCAGCACCAGCAGCTGCTGGTTTCTTCTTTTCCTTGATTTCTCTTGGGAGTTCAACATTGTAGTCAACCTTAATTTGTTGAGCTTCAGGAACGTCAACAAAGGAGTTTTGAATCAAGTCGACCCATCTGAGAATATGTCTATGGTTGGCAATGTCAGTAACAGAAGTCCATTTACCAGCTAAAGGCAAGACCTTTTCGAAAACAGTTAAGTCGGCTTTGGATGGAACAGCACCGGCAACAAAAGTCTTGTTTTTAAGGAATTCATTTAATTGAGCTACTGTTTCAGGTTCATTGAGTCTGGTTGATAAGGTTTCAAATTGAGATGCAAAGGCTTTTTGTTCTTTAGTCAAAGTTGGGAACTTAGATTCGTCAACTTGAGAAGCATCAGCTAACAGAACTTTTTGAAATTGGGCAATAACGTCCGACATTTTAATGAAATTAATCCTGATGATGGAGGGGGCAACCAAGTGTGAAATCACATCGTGCGTTTGAAAAATTTACCAACTGAGTTGAAAAAAAATTGTTAGTGACTCCAAAACAGGATATTATTGTCACGTGATATTATTGGCGGGAACATTTGGAACTGTTTCTATTTGCAACTCAATATTCGGGGGCAGCTATCTATATTGGTAAGAGTTATCTGTTGGAAATGTTTAAAATTTTGAAAGTCTATTTGTTTCTAAAGAGGTATTTCCATTTTTGATTGAGTTGTCAATGTTGAAAAATTTCTTAGGGGCTGGCAATTATGGAGAAAGGCTATTTGCAACCATTTTTTTATTTTTTTTTACCCAAAAGTTTAACCAAAAGTATCATGAAAGGATTAAATACCTCACACGACGATTACCTTGAAAGAGAGAAAATGTCCAATATTACTGACATAGAAGATGCAGATACTGCAGCTAGACATATATCTAAGTTTCTTCTCGCTAGAGGATCTAATTCTCTGATATCTAAACGAGAAAACCCAAGAGAATGAGCTTCATTAAACAACAAATTGAGATCAATTCTTATGTGCTATTTATATTTACTATTAATACTCACTGGGGTAAACATATAGTGTTATTATCAATAAAATTGAATTAGCAATAGCTTTTACGAATTGTTTTTGTTGCTGTTAACTATGAACAAATTTGATTGTTTCCTTTGCATGTTGGATTCTTAGTTGAAAGGAAATGCCAACAAAAAATGAATTGAACGACATAAAAATAACCGTTGAGAAATCTCATCAACATCCCAAACAAAGCAAAAAAAAATTTAACACAACTGACAAGAAAAACTGTTAGGGCAAAAAGAAAAGGCGGGATTTTTTTTCCTTTTTTTGACTTAAATAAACTATCACTATTATAAATTATATGACTAACCTAGATCAAGGATCTTTATCACTATTTTAAAACTTTATTAATAATATAGCAAATACCAATAAATGTCAATAGCAATATGAATGGTAGAGGCACACCCGAGGATACTTCAAATACTACGGAGAAACCAGTATGTATACTAGTTTTAACTTCCCATATTTTCCATTCTCATTACTAACACTCTGCTTCATAGAAAAGAAAGAAGACAAATAGAGCATGTAATCACTGTCACAAGGCACATATGACTTGTGACTCAGGACGTCCATGCAAGAGATGTATTCAAAGAGGCTTGGATAAAAGTTGTGAAGATGCCCCTAGGAAGAGAAAGAAGTATTTAGCCGATGTTCCCAATTCATCTTTAATACCAAATCGCATCCAACAATCAACATCAGAATTACACTCAATGCCAACTTCAAACCACACAACATATCAAGCTACTTTGTTCCAACATAGTGCTACAGTACCTAATTTAATACAACCATCATCAGATGAGTTTTCTCATGGACATCCTCTTGCTTCTCGAAATTTCCAACCTCACAGGTTGTCCCAACAACACCAACCACAACAATCTTCGCATCAACATAGCCTATTAGACCAACAACAGTTTGCACAATCACAACAATCATTACAGCGACTACCACAAACTCAACACCAACTCCATCATCAACACCAACAACTACCACCCGCAACACATCAGGATCACCACAATGTTGCACCTCAGATCCAAAAGTCAAGAAGAACAAACTTTTTGTCATCAGCTGCTGATTTAGAATACGCTACGTTATCAAATATTCTACAAGATAATTTTGGACATCATACTACTTCCACCGAAGGAACTCCAAGCTCAACTAATTTCTCACCTGTTATATCTCCACACCATATGCCAGTAAATGGTGGTGCACACAACACCACTTCCCCAAGTGAACTTTCCTTACAA
The DNA here is from genome assembly GCA_030557635.1 of Hemisphaericaspora nanyangensis. Lineage (NCBI taxonomy): Eukaryota > Fungi > Ascomycota > Pichiomycetes > Serinales > Debaryomycetaceae > Hemisphaericaspora > Hemisphaericaspora nanyangensis. Next base: position 200,959 of record JAKTPO010000023.1, on the reverse strand, counting down.
TGGAAACAAGCCACCAACTCCCCTACTAATAATGTGAGATCACCTTTAAATCCAGTTGAACATCATCCACATCCTCAATCTCATCATAACCATCTTCAAAAACCAAGACCTTCGAGCATATATGATGATCTGAGATATCCTAAATGCGACGAATCAATCAATCAATATTTCATAGGTAGAACAGAAGCAGATCATGTTCTGCTTTTTCCCGACGTAATTACTGCTATTCATAACATGCAAGCAAATGATCCCGCAGTATATCTTGAAAGAAATGCCAAACTGTCATTATCATTCTCAATTGGAATCATTCCGGAAGATAATCATTATAGTAAACTCGCAAAAGAACAACAAACTGATGACGGATTATTTAAAGAACCAGAAGAGATTTATGAAAAAGTGAAGAAACCATTTTCATATACGCCAGGATATCATTCTTTAATTGCATATTTACGTAAAAGATTTCCTAAACATATGTTGGTGAAAATGGCCGAATCAATGGCTGTATACAGACCATCATTTATTGCATGTACAAATTCCTTAAAAGAAGGTGATTTAATTTTTATGGAACAATGTTTTCAGCGTACATTGTTAACATACGACAATTTCATTCGTATTAGTGGGACCCCCACCATCGTATGGAGAAGAACAGGAGAAATTGCATACGTGGGCAATGAATTCTGTATATTGACAGGGTGGTCAAAGGAGGAATTGGTAGGAGGCAAACAAAAACGGTTTATTGTTGAATTATTAGATGACAAGTCAGTATTGGAATATTTCCAAGTTTTTTCGCGTATTGCATTTGGTGATTTTCTTGGGGCAACAATGACTGAATGTACATTGTTGACCCCGAAAAAGGATGTTAAGATCCGCACCGGATGTATGTGGACCCTAAAAAGAGACGTGTTTGGAATTCCCATGATGATTGTCGGTAATTTCTTGCCTATCTTATAGATTTTTGTATTGTGGTGTTTCTTTGTAACTCTTTGCATGATGCATCTGATAATTTGTTAATTTTGTAGTATAGTGTGTGTATTTTTACATTGTTGTAATAATTTATACCTTTGCTCGCGGTGGTCATGAAATCCCGATGTTCGTTGTGAACTGTCGCCCTTATCATGGAAATTGATAAGCAAAATTACTGACTCTGTCGCAATGTTTATATGCAGACTCCGAACAATAATAATAATTAATTAGCAATTTAATAAAAAAAGATTTTTCGTTGAAACTATAAATAGTGCGACCGATAAGATCAAGTTTGCGGATCAGGCTTTTCACCATTCTCTTTTACAACAACTACTCCGTCTTCATTTACGAACCCCCCCTCCCCCACAAGAAAGAGTTAGTCCCCTTCATTTCAATGTCACCTCCACACCAATCTACATCACCTTTCCAAGGTTTGACTGCTGAATTAGTCACGTCCGTGGCCATCGTTTGTCTTGGTTCCCTTCAATTCGGGTATCACATGTCCGAATTAAATTCCCCTGAATTAGTTTTATCATGTAAACGTTCGATTCCAGGTACCACTCCATTTGAAGAAACATGGTTTGGTAGAAACGGATTTGTTAAATGTATTCCTATGGCTCCTACCGATATCGGTTTGGCTACTTCTATCTTCAGTATTGGTGGTTTAATTGGTTCTTTTTATGTTGGTAATATTGCTGATCTGATTGGAAGAAAAAAGACTAGTTTATTACACTGTGTTTTGTTTGTTATTGGATCTACCATTACTGGTTTCAGTAATGATTTGAGTCAATTATTGTTTGGTAGGTTTATTTCTGGTTTAGCCGCTGGATCAGCTCTTGTTATTACTTCATTGTATATTAATGAAGTTTCTCCAGTTAATTGTAAAGGGTTATTAGGATCTATGAACCAAGTTAGTATTAACTGTGGGATCTTACTTACTCAATCACTTGCATTAATCTGGTCAAATGATAATCAATGGAGATATTTGTTATTCACTGCTGCTGTTGTCGGTTTTATCAACTTCTTTGGTCTTTGGTTTTTCGTTAACGAATCTCCAGTTTGGTTGGCAAGCAGTGGTGCTAACAATGAAGCATTTACTGTTTTACATAGAATCAGAGGTGGTAGTTATGCACTTGCAACTGATGAAGTCAACAGCTGGAAACGTGCCAACCTTAGTCCTATCAGTTCTATTGCCGAAAGTGAATCCTTGTTAGAAAACGCTATTGCTGCAGGCGCCTCTGAAAGAACTTCAGTCACTTTCCGTGAATATATTACTTCCCCAGAATTCAAGAATTCAAGAAAGGTTGCCACTGGTATTCTTCTTTTACAACAATTCGACGGTATTAATTCAATTATTTTCTATGGTGTCTCCGTCTTGGTCAATATCTTCCCTAACTACGCCATTGCCATCAACTGTCTTATCTCCTTGGTTAACTGTATTGTTACTTTCGGTGCCGCAACTTTTGTTGACAGATTAGGTCGTAAACCATTACTTTTAACTTCCGTTACTTTCTTGGGATTTGCGACCGTTTTAATGGGTCTTGGTATCATGACTACCAGTTCCATTTTGTCAGTGGTCGGTACATTTACTTATATCACCTTCTTTGCTATCGGTATGGGTCCAATCCCATTCTTACTTATTGGTGAAGTTACTCAACCAATTGCAAAGGCAAGTGCTCAAAGTTGGGGTACAAGTATGAATTGGGTTGCTACTTTTATTGTTGGTTATTCTTTCCCACCATTAATGCACCTGTTTGGAGGATCTGTTTATTTCATTTTCTCAATTATGTGTGTTGTTAGTTTTTGGTTTATTAAGAATCATGTTCCAGAAACAAGAGGTACCAACTCATATGAAGAAGTTTGGGGAATTAGTCACGTGTAATGAAAGAAAGATTAGGGCTGAAACCCTAAATCACAAAAAAAATTTTTTCCCCCCATTAACGGTTTAATGATTTTTTTTACTGGTTTTTCTGCCTAGTACTTTGAATTTATAGAGTGTGTTTCATACAATTTTGTACTTTGTGTAATTTTCTAATTAATTGCTAATAAATAAAAAAAATCTTTTGTATTGTGAAATAAATTCCTGCATATATTAATACATCTACTTTTTTACAGTTTACAGCTAACTATTTGCACTTTTGACTCTCTTAGGTCTGAAACTTTTTTTCCCAAGCAGAGTTAAGTGAAGCCTACAAAAAATCTTTTTCAGAACATTCTCTCTTCTTAGATTTTACTTAGTCTCCATCTATACAGTAACAATGCCTACTAGATTAACTAAGACCAGAAAGCACAGAGGACACGTTTCTGGTATGTGATATACAACTTGATGATATATGTACCAGGGGAACATGGGATAGTAATCTTGTCAAAGGAATGATTGATTGGAAGGAATCTCGAAGATATACACAGAAAATTTTTCAGTCCACCACTACTATATTCTTTTAACAACCACAAATTTACCAACTACAAGCAAAGATTATATTACAAAACATTCTAATACATATCGTTTAATAAACTAACTGATAAGAAGATAACTAAAACAATTCCTGACTTTCGAAACTTCATTTCAACATGATTAATGACTATCAAAATACATTCAAATAATTCGGATCAATAATTCCCGGTTCCCTTAAACTTTCAAGGAAACATAATACTAACATTCTTCTATTATAGCCGGTAAGGGTAGAGTTGGTAAGCACAGAAAGCACCCTGGTGGTAGAGGTATGGCTGGTGGTGCCCACCACCACAGAACCAACTTGGATAAATACCATCCAGGTTACTTCGGTAAGGTCGGTATGAGATACTTCCACAAGCAAAACGGTCACTTCTGGAGACCAGAAATCAACTTGGACAAATTATGGTCTCTCGTTGATGAATCCAAGAAGGATGAATACTTAAAGTCTGCTTCTACCTCTGCTGCTCCAGTTATTGACACTTTAGCTCACGGTTACGGTAAGGTTTTAGGAAAGGGTAGATTACCACAAGTTCCAGTCATTGTCAAGGCTAGATTTGTCTCCAAGTTAGCTGAAGAAAAGATTAGAGCTGTTGGTGGTGTTGTTGAATTAGTTGCTTAAATTAATTTTTAAATTCTAATTATTTGTATATTTAAAGAAATAAAGAAGGATTTCAGTAATAATCATCATCATTAACATCGCACATATATTTTAATACATGACTTTTAACGGGTTTCTAGTTTGAACTGATAGGGATATTCTTCATAGTACTTGTCAAAGCAGTCTTAATTATTGCTTTGAAAAAATGTCGCATTCATTATCTTGTAAATTAGACTTTGATGCCGGACGACTTATGTCGCAGCGTTGGTTGCGGTTTTCAAACTCCTCACTGATGTTGTGGAAAATTTCGATGGCTTGCACCCGCTTGTTTACATTTTAATTGGTTTCATAGTGTTAGTTGGCACACCCTCTTTTCTTTATGAAACATTGTGTTTTCAAAACCTCGTTACGCAAACTACCAACCACACGAATTCGAAACTCCAATTTTACATTTCTATCACTTATAAGCACCTCAAAATTCTCAACATATATTACGACAAGAACTATGTCCAAAACAGTCACCGACACAACTGAAAACATTTGGCAACCTGCAGATTCCGTCCCAGACCACATAAAATCATTACTTATCCCAAATGGCAAACCAGTAAACTACGTCCTTGCATTCCTTCAAATTGTCCGCTTATTGAAAACCCAGAAGAGGACTGGTTGGATCGATAGTGGCATCCCAGAATTCAATACCGAATCTATTGCTGATCATATGTATAGAATGTCTATTATATCTATGTTAGTTCCCAATGTTAACACTGAAAAATGTGTCAAGATTGCAGTTGTGCACGATATAGCAGAAGCCTTGGTGGGTGATATAACTCCTTTTGCGGGTGTCACTAAGGCCGAAAAACATCGTCGTGAGTTGGCAACTATTGATTTTTTGAGTGATTTGATCAGATCATATAATGAAGCATTTGCTTCTGAATTGAAGGAGTTATGGTTGGATTATGAAGAGATTAGAAATATTGAAGCCAGATATGTTAAGGATATCGATAAATTTGAAATGATCCAGACTGCTTGGGAATATGAGCAGCAATTTGGGTTGGTTTATAATTTAGATCAGTTTTATACTGCACGTGCCGCTATTAAGACTCCGGAAGTTAGTGAATTGGTTGATGAAGTGCTTGCAGAAAGAGCTGAGCTTGTTAAAAAGCTTCAAGAACAGCAATAAGGGATTTTTTCTATAGAAATAGTTCAAAAGGTATTTGAAGCTTTGCATTAATATAATGATACCCATCCAATTGCAAGATGATTTTGAATAACGTAATCAATTGTAGTGTATTGGGTAATCGGAATTAGTAATTGCCACTGTTTATTTCTCTAAAGCAAAATTTCGCAGTAAATTGAAATTCCGGTGGAACCAATTTTCTTGGAAATTTTCATCCCATCAACCAATATCTATTCATTGAAACACAAGAACAACATTATGTCAGCTACTGCAACGTCAACCGTTGTCGAAGCCAAAAAGGTTGAAGAGAAGACGGAATCACACCTGAAGCCAGAAATCGGATTAACAGGGCGTAAAATAGTCTATGACAAAGATGGCAAACCGTAAGTGAAGTCTTTCCTCCCCCAAAAGGGTGAAAAAAACAAACGCAGGCTACTAACATCAAATTTCATCTTTAGTTGTCGTACATGTAACACCTTACTTGACTTCCAATTCGCCACTGGTAAAGCTACTTCTAATCCTCAAACTAAATTCGTCGAACCTACAGAAGCAATAACTAAACAACAATCAAAACCAAAAATGGGGGCATACGCAAAAGACGATCCACCTGATGTTGCCGTCCTCGGAAGGTCAACATGGACACTACTCCATTCAATAGCTGCCACATATCCCGAAACGCCAACAACTAAACAACAACAGGATATGAAACTGTTCATAAACTTATTCTCTGGGATATATCCATGTTGGTTCTGTGCTGAAGATTTTCAGAAATATATTAAAAAGAATGAACCAAAAGTTGAGAGTCAAGAAAGATTGGGAAAATGGTTATGTGATGCTCACAATGATGTGAATGTCAAGCTTGGAAAACCGAAGTTTAATTGTGATTTGTGGAAGAAGAGATGGAAAGATGGTTGGGATGACGATGAATAAATGCCGTGTGTATGGGTAGAGATAGAGGTGAGTTGTAAATAGACCTTATATATCGATTGTTCATAGACCCTTTTCAATACTAGATTCATCATACTATTTGAAACATAATTATTGCATTTCTAAGGGGTTACTCAACCGGACCCCACGAAAAAAGGGTGGAAATATTTACTAAACTCATCTTTCTTTACCTATCCCAACCCAATCAAAATGCTTGCAAGACAATTGCTTACACGCAGTTCTCCATTCATCCACATCCAATCGAGGCAATACTCCTTAATATCCTGGCTCAAAGCTTGGGTTGGTGCTGCTCAATCACAAGGTCTAGTCTACCCACCCCCAGCATCCCAATTCACAACCAAAAATCGCATAATCGATACCTATATCACCCATTCCCAAGAATTATATCCCTATCTATCAGTCAAACAGCCTTTACTCATACATTTTACTTATGCTACTCCTCATCATAATATTATTACGCAAAAATTGTTTGATATTTTGAGTAATAAGGAGAATTATCCCGATGGAGCAGAAGAGGTATATTTGGTGAATGTGTTGTGCGATACTGATGGTGGAAGAGAGTTGATGATGGAGTATGTTGTTGGACCGAAATTACCTTGTATTGTTGCCTTGAGAAATCAGTTGGTATATGATAAGTTTGTAATTGAAGATTATAGGAATTTTAATGAAAAGGAGTTGATTGAATGGTTACATAAGTTGTGAATGGTATAGGAATTTAATGAGACTGTGGTTCTGGATGAAGAAGTGAAAGGAATATAGCAGATGGTGGTCGTTCTCTGGAAGGGGGAATTCTTTTGGCTTTTGCGGTTACAAAATGTAGAATGGGTAACATATAGATTTATATACGTAGCGTATTCAGAACATGATGAGATTTTGTTTAACAAGAGCTTTTGGTAGTATATAGGTTTGCTGTTAAATGCTTCAATTACTACTGGGTGTAAAGATTATTCAGAGATGAATAAGAGGATCGTCAAGGCGGCTGAAGTACAAGAGGGGAAGGATTGATGTAGATTGGATTAGAAATGCGATCTTTTGTATTGAACCTCCTCAAACAGCAATCTTTGTGGCCTTCACTACCACAGGAATCATACCTCCAATAGGAATAGTGAACTTTCTATGACCAACTACGCTAAGAAATGACCGCATGGTCCCAGTATGAGACGTTATGCAAATAATATCACCTTTTTCCTTTTCAAAAATTTCCTGTAAGACTCTATTGATCCTTATTGTATGTTCATGTAATGTCTCCCTTCTCTCACTATACATCTCGAACCAATTATCAAGTTCGTCAAACTCAGGCAGAAAGATTACATTCGGAAATCTTTCCAGAATCACTGACATTGTTGATCGCTGATTACATGAATGAACGCCAATAGTCTCCCTTACTCCCTCCAAGATCTCCACCTCAGCATTTCCCCAAGTTATATTATGTGTCCGAATACTTCTCGTCAAGGGTGACGCGTAAAACTTATCGGGCCATGGTGCCCCATTCATCAATTGTACTTTCCACGCATGATGATTTTCCCAAGCTTGGGCGATTCCTCGTTCAGTTAGGTCAGCATCTGGACCCCAAGTAATTTTATCATCACCATTTAGTCGACACCATTTCTGTTGCCATTCACGTTGAGAGTATTTGCTCATTGCGATATTGTGCCATCCTTCACCATGACGGGCAAGGAAGAATAGGATGTATCGTTGATTAGAATCGGCAGTTTCATTTAATTGGTTAAGATTTGAGATTATTTCTGACCATGGCTTAACTATGCCGAAATGATCTAGGGTAAATCGAAATGACATGTCATCTGTATCTAATTGTGATTGTTTGAAAAACCCCAGAATCGGTTGGAAGTCCCATTGGAAAAGGTGAGGATGTGATTGTTTAGATTGGTGCAAGAGGTGTAGGTATTTTACGTCGTCATCCAGATGACCATGAGCATCGAAGTGATCTCTGTCTGATGGAATTAGTAATGACATAGTTTTGTTTTTCGAATGGGTAATAATCTGAGGTTACAAAACAAGGGATTAATATTTGTGCATATAAATTTACACAATTCACACAGTGTAAATTTTATTAATGTGTTAGTAATAATACATTCGGTTTTATTTCCGATGTTAATTAAGCTAAATTTTTCATTTCAGGATTTGCTTATAAATGTGCGTGATAATCCGTTATTTCAATCATTTGAATAGGGGGGAAGATTAAACGGATTATTATATTAGAATAATTCAAAAGTTCAAGTTGGCTACCCTTAAGATTCAACAACCATTTAACTTCTTCTTCATTGTCATATTAATATTAACATTTGCTCCCTTTGATTATCATCATTCATAACCCCTCTCCCACCACAAACAAAACTACAAAGGAAAAGATTTCCGGAGATTTTTTAGGTTCAATAGAAAAAAACTTATTCAACGATTTTCTTTTGTTCACATTCAAAATCTGATTAGATATAACTTTTAATTATCACATCATATATAAAATTCCTTAAACAATGGCTAAAGAGCATACTCACAAACCACATATAGAACACCCTCAACCATCATCATCCTCACACTCACAAAAGACAATGTCTCATATTGCAAACGTTAATGAGATCCCATTAGTTACCCCAAGACCATCCACAACCAATACCCCAACTATTTCTTCACATGTTTCTCCGAAGGCAGATAAACCATACACAGCAGCAACACCACAACCTCCACCAAAAGTCACACAAGAAGTCCGTAATAGCATAGGACTCGCTGATAAATTGCCAACTGTAAACTGTCTAGCCAGAGCTCGTATCCCTACTACTCAAGGTCCAGACATCTTTTTACATCTTTACGAGAATGATATTGACAATAAAGAACATCTAGCTATTGTGTTTGGAGAAGATATTAGGTCTCGTTCATTATTTAGACAACGTGCTGGAGAATCACAACAGGATAGAATGACAAGAGGAGCATATATTGGAAAATTAACCCCTGGTAGAACAATAGCTGACCATGACCAAGTCTTGAACAAGTCGTTGAAATTTGATGACAATGGAGATTTGATTATTGATGATGAAACATTTATTGATCCTGCCTTGGTACGTATTCATAGTGAATGTTATACTGGTGAAACTGCCTGGAGTGCACGCTGTGATTGTGGTGAACAATTTGATGAAGCTGGTAGAATAATGGGAAATGACGGACATGGATGTATTGTGTATTTAAGACAAGAAGGAAGGGGAATTGGATTGGGTGAAAAATTAAAAGCATATAATTTACAAGATTTAGGTGCTGATACCGTACAAGCCAATTTGATGTTGAGACACCCTGCAGATGCCAGAAATTTCAGTTTAGCTACTGCAATTTTATTAGATTTAGGATTGCAAGAGATTAAATTATTGACCAATAATCCCGATAAAATCGTCGCTGTTGAAGGTAAACACCAAGAAATTAAGGTTTTGGAAAGAATACCTATGGTACCATTAAGTTGGAACAATTCGGAAAATGGAATTCATTCAAAAGAAATTGAAGGTTACTTGAGTACAAAGATTGAAAGAATGGGCCATTTATTGGAAAAACCGATTAAAATTAACTAAAAACATGAAATGTATATATATAAACAATTATTTATCAAGCAATATACAAGAATTATAGCGCGTAAGGTCTTGTCAGGTATATTTACTTTCAGGTCGATCTAAACAATTCAATGAGAGATATGTAAATGACAAAATAAGGTAAGGCAATTGTAGATGTCTGTGGCATTCTATTTTGTGTAGTTATTAGTAATTTTACACCTGCTGCAAAAATAAAATATTCTTCGGCTCTATATGGAGCCACGATGCTGATTCAATCTAGACTGCAATGGAGCTATAAAGTATTGTTATTCTCTCTTGAGACATGTTTGATATAATCGTTCTTGAATGTTTTCAAGAAGTCATCGAGTTTTTGCTCAAAACGCGAACTAAAATACACAGAATATATATTGAAAAAAAAAGAATAGCTAGGGACATTAGTCTCACGAGGCTTGCGAATAAGCTTCTTAAAACCTTTATTTCATCACTTAACCATCTCAGCTAATTTGGAGTTGAATTCGATACAATTATCATCTTGATAAGTCCAATGTTAATTTTTAAGTATAACGTTCAAATGTTGTTTAGTGATATTTTCTTGCTCCAAATAGCCTTTTGCAGCTAATATTGAAGAAGTCATCCATCGAAATTTGCGGCTGAAACCTTACAGTGTTTCTAATGAAAGCAATAGAGATTTGAACACCGGCCTCACCCGAATATTTTAATCTTCCAAATAAGGTTTACTATATGTTATAAAAAGCACACTGATCTGGACGAAACTATCAATTGAAGGAATAAGCTATTGGATGTTCTAATCAGGAACACTTGGTAAGTATCTTTGCTGGGGCTTGTAAGATCTTGCAAAATTACAATGCTCCCCCCCAACTGGCTTATTTTGTTACACAAGTTAGATTTAATGATTTCAAATAGAAATCTTGCATTCCAGGGAATAAAAGATGACTCGCAAGGGGTGTTTTCTTACGTAATTATTTCTTCAAGATTGTAACAAAACAGATTCAACAAATTAGCGGTTATGTCTAAAAAACCCCCAAAAATAAAAATTCTAAACGATAATTCTGTAATTGCACAAATTTGCAATTTTCCATTTGGTTAAGTAATCGAAGCATAAAAGTAATATACTCTATAGGGTTCGAATATCACAAATATGCGGAGTTCATCGAAACCCGTTGTGGGGGGCTTATTGTCCCAACACAATTAATTGTCTGGAATACAATATTCAACAATTTACAAGGAGGAATTGTGCACATTTTCTTGGCTAATAAATCACCGATCAAGAACATGAAGTTTATCAGGAAAGGTCGAACCAGTAGGAGTTTTTTTTTGTATTGCGCGCATAATGAAATCCGCAGTCTTAAGTGCATGAGTTCTTGTATTGTATTCAATATTTTTTATTTTTTGATGATTTGTCAATCAACGTCAGTCGTATGAGATGATTTACATGTTTGTGCTTAGACGACCTTTAGATGACATTGTTTAATACAAAAAGAGACTAATTCATTATTGAAAACACACATATACTCCGAGAGGGGTGTGCATAGGCAAATCTTCCGATAAATTATTGATAGGTTGTTTGATAAGACCATGAACGGTTCTAGAAAATGTAGAACCATAATAATGTGTTGGATAAAAAAGATTACTCAAAAAAGAGAGCGAAAAATTTTTGTTATAGCAATTGTTTAACCTTACTGTACAACATTACCATCAATATCTAGAAAACCCTTTCTTATGATTTGGTTTGTAATCATTGCCAAGAATCTCACGTTTTGGGAGTTTAGTGCGAGGACCCAAAAACAAAAAAAAGAAAACACAACACCGCAAACTTGTCTTTTCTCTTTCTCTTTTCTAATCTTCTAGAGTATCTTGGTGGGGTTGGGGGGGGGGGTCCATTTCTTTTGTGAAAAGAAGTAACTATATTACCGTTGATTATGTGTTTTGACAATGATTATGGAGATTGTTTATTGTAAATCTGAGAGGAGGTCTTAATACAAATTAGCAACTCCGAAAAATTCTTTTATAAATAGGGTGAAAAATTTTTTTCTTTTTTGATTTCCCCAGAATAATAATGTATCTGCAGGTAATTTTTTTATTTTTTTACAGATTAAGGGTTTGATTTTCTCTCATATTAAAGGGGAAAACATACTCTTTCGATCATAACATGTGTTTGTGTGGGAACAGTATTATCAAATCAGAATGCAGGTATAACAATACACGATTACAAATAGGGATGTATGATGCATGAGATCAATGATGGGAATACGGGACCAACAAAAAGAAGAAAAAAGTAAACTTCATTGTTTTCGGTGGAATATTATTTTGCCGTTTTATAAGAGAGTGACCCATTTTATCCTTATTTACACTACCTTTTTTTTGGGCTTCACACTTTATTAAAAAGGGCGAGAAAGACTTTTTTAATTACAATTTTTTACAACCAATTGGTTTTATATATATAGTAAGCAATTTTATTTCACTATACACACAGTTTAACACAGAACTGCCTTAGACAATATACACCTATACAATACAACCAATAACTAAGCTAGACATTTATCCTATCCACGGGAATTAATTAAAGTCATTAAATTTGCATTAGACAAAAGGGGAAAAGAAAAGTTACCAAGAGCTTCTTTTGACAATACAAGTCCCCTATTAAGTATCATAAAATAGCCCTATATAAAGAATTATCGACAGCATGAATCCCTTGAAAAGAGAACTAGAAAGTTCCTTATCCTCAGATCCATTGATAGCTACCAATTTCTCCAACATTATCACCACTCCAACAACACAACCACAAGGAACCGCAAATCCAATAGCTAAATCTACTAGCGATACAACCACAACCACAACCACTGCCACTCCTTCTTTTGTTAACAACTCATCAACGCCAGCAAGACATAAATCAGCAACAGAAGCAAAACGAAGACGTGTAACTAGAGCTTGCGACAATTGTCGACAAAAGAAAGTCAAATGTGATGGGAAACAACCTTGTATCCATTGCACCGTATATTCATATAAATGTTCTTACGATCAACCAAATGTTAGAAATAAAAGAAACTCAGGTATTCCCATACCCGCTCAACCAAATCTAGCTGTATTGCAAGCTGCAGCTGCAGCATCTGCCGCCGCTTCCGTTTCTCCTACAACAACGACAACTCGTAATGATGGAGATACTTTCCCCAACACCAATCTAATTGTCTGTCAGCAGATATTCAATGTTTTACTTCCCAAACTTAAACTAAATTGTTTTGATCCTAATATTCAATTTGATTTAGATCGGTTTCAAAAAGTTGTCAACTATGTCGAAAATAAGGCACCATCAGTTATTCGTCATTTAAATGATATTGGAGATATGATGCAAGACACAGATTTTTCGATTCCATCACCAACAAATTCTGCTTCAACTATTGAAAGACAATCTTCAGTCAGTTCAAATGATGGCATCTCTGAAATTAAATTGTATTTACCAACAAAAGAAACCGCATTACAGTTGATTTATACTTGTTGGAATAAAGCATGTGTCTTGTTTAGATTTTATCATCGTCCTTCATTATTGCAAGAAGTTGATTTATTATATTCGTTAGATCCACTCAATTATGGAGATAGACAACAAAAATTCTTACCTTTCTTCTATTCAATATTAGCTTGTGGGTCATTATTTTCAAAATCAAGTTCTACTGAGCCCGGTGTGAATGAGCATTTGGAAGATGACGGATTTAAATATTTCTTGGAAGCAAGAAAATTGATTGATATAAGTAATGTTGGTGATATCAACTCAATTCAAACCATTGTCATGATGATTATGTATTTACAGTGTTCAGCAAGATTATCTACTTGTTATTCGTATATTGGGATAGCATTAAGAAGTGCGTTGAAGGAGGGGCTCCATAGAAATTTATCAATTTTCCAAAATTCAAAGAGAAAACTTGATCCAATTGAAATTGACACAAGAAAAAGATTGTTCTATACAATTTATAAAATGGATATATATATAAATTCATTATTGGGACTACCTAGGTCAATTGATGAAGATGAATTTGACCAAGAATTCCCAGAAGAGTTAGATGATGAATATGTGACTCGAACTGGTTGCATGTATGAAAAGCAGGAGGGAAGACTTTCATCTGCTGGATGTGCTAACCACCACACAAAATTAATGTTAATCTTATCTCATATTGTTAAAAAATTATACCCAATCAAAGTGAGATCTAGAAATGGTGAAGAATTCACGTCGAGTTCAAACGCTTATTCTCCAGACAAAATTCACAACAAAATAACTGAACTAGAATTAGAATTAAAGGCCTGGTTGGACAATCTTCCCACGGAATTAAAGCCAACGGATCCAAATATATCCAATCTGAGTGATCATATCCCGGAAAGATTCAAATTGGCCAATTATTACTTACATCTTGCATTTTTAAATTGTCAAATTATGTTGTATCGTCCATGTATTCATTTTATTAGTGATAATGGTAGTTCCGCAACAAGTGCCAGTGATCCAAGATCTTTAATTCGCGGACGTAATTGCATCAAAGTGGCAAGAATGGTCGTGAAATTGGCTAATAAGATGATTGATCTGAATTTGTTAGTAGGGACATATTGGTTTTCTATGTACACCATTTTCTTCAGCGTTGCTTGTTTGGTGTATTATTATCATTTTGCTAATTATGGCAATACAAAGAATTCCATGGGAGTTAATTATGCCGGGATTTTATTTGACGATGATTTGAATATAGATATGATCAAAAAGGATATTGAAATTGGGAAAAAAGTCTTGGATTGTTTGAAGAATTCAAGCAGAAGTTCTTCAAGAATTTATAATATTTTGAATACTTTGTTTGAGCAATTGAATAGAAGAACTGCAGATACTTCAAGATTCCAACTCCATCAAAATCAAATCCAACCACAAGCTCCTGTTACATCAAGTGCTGTTGCTACCAATTTCGAGAGTGAAAATGTAAAGACAACTTTCAACAATTTCAAGACAATAAACAATTTCGGCCCAGATGGTTCTGTCAATAGTGGAAGCATTATCGTAAATCCAGCTAATCATGATAAGACCCAACAACCATATGTAGCCTATCGCAAGAAACCAAGTATAGCGCAATTATTCAGTGACACCAATATTGCTCAGTTCCAATCCAGTGCTGAAATTACACACGACCCAAACCAACAACAGGAAACTCCACCCTTGGAACCAACCCCAATCGATTTCTCTCAAGATTACATTCCCGGGGTATTTGATAAGTTGGATGCCCAAATTTTTGGAAGAATATTACCTCCTTATATGCTAGAAAAGAATGCTCCCCTAGCTGCTGCTGGTGTCACTGATGCTGGCCCTGCAAGTAATGTCACACAACCTGTCATGAATACTTATCCTCACTCCGGAAGAGCAATACCCCCTCGATCACCTTTGAATAATATAATTGGAGGTGCGGTTAATTTGGACGATTTTGATTTCTATAGTTTTGATGGAGAGAATGCCAATTTATCTGGAAATGGGAACGCAGGTACTGATTTGGAATATTTGGATCCTTTCAGTTCGGTAAATGAGTGAGGAATTGTGAGAGCTCCCCAGGTCCCCAAACAAAAAAAACAAAGAGAACAAACGGTTTTATGAATTTTTTTATGAGTAGATCTTGTGTAGAAATGTTATTTATTATTTATTTATTATGTATTAGATTGATTTTGTATAATTGAAAGAGTTCGTGATCATAAATTTGTATTTATTATGCATCTTGGATTTTGCAGCAAATCGAAGTTTTGGAAAACATGTGGTAGCACCACAGCTTTCCTCATCACTTGAAAAAAATATGAAAAATCGAGGCAATATGTTTCCTACAATCACTTTTTCACCATCAATAAGCATCAATTCCAATGTCGGATAGAAGAAGAATACTAGGCCCATCAAACGCAATAACCCCAAACATACCCTCTCTTCCCACCACCACTGTTCCCAAATCCACCTCAAAACCTTCCACCTCCATCCCACCATTTTTCCTCAAACACGGCCTTATTCAAAACGCCAACGGATCAGCCTATCTCGAATGTAACAACACCATAATCCAAGTATCAATCTTCGGTCCACGTCCAATCAGGGGATCATTTATCGATAGAGCAAGTATATCCGTCGAAACTAAATTTCAAGCCCATATTCTCCCGCAACCCCAAGGTGAACTCTTTAATCTCCAACCCAACGCCGTAAAATGGACAGGTATGACCCAGATTGAACAACGTATAAGTAATTACATCGAGACTTGCGTTTTAAGTAGTTTGATATTGGAAAAATACCCCAAATCAGCAATTGATGTGAATATTAGTGTTATTTCGGTAGATGAAGATGATGTTATGCTGAAGGGGAATCAAGGGTTACTTTGGTTGATTGGATGGATTGGGTGTTGTGTGTCGGTTGCTTTTGTGGATTCTGGGATTGAGATGAAGGATTTGATTACTTCTGGACAAGTGAAATTGTATGGGGATGATAAGGTTGTTATTGGCGGTGGGAATGAAGATGATCAGGAAGAAGGAATTGATGCTTTGGTTAGTTTTATGAATTTGAAGAATGATGAGATTGTTGGAGTTTGGTTGGAGAGTAATCAGAAAGAAATATCGATTGAGCAAACTACGAAAGCAATTGAAGAATGTAAGAAAATGTCAAGAACTATACGAGCTAATTTGAATTCTTATCTATTAAATTCATTCTAAAAAATCTATGAAATAAGGCAGTTATTTTTTTATTAGGTAAATAATGTAACGTTGTATTTACAAGATATGTTTTTTGATTGGTTTAAATATCCTTCTTCTCGTTAAGATAATCATTGTTATCGCGTGATAATTCTTCCAATACTTGTCTGATATTTATGATCTTCTGGGCTACATCCCTGATGGTCAAGTCATCATGATTTAAGAATGCCTTGGAACTGATTTTCACTTCACATATATTAGAAATCAAATCACTTAATAAGCTGTAAGTTGTCACCACGTCCTCATCAGTAAGCAGATTAATTATTGGAGCATTAACATCTTCAATTTCAAATAACTTATCAAAAATTTCTTGTTTTAAAGTGTAACTAAATGAATCGATTGCTGCTTTATCCAATGGAGCAACAATTTTTGGCCATTTAATTTCAAATGGTTCAGAAACATAAGTAACATCATGCTTACCTGCTAAATGGTATCTAAATTCATAAACTCCATCTTCCCAAAATAATCTCCTTTTGTCAAATGTGAAAGTGCCATTTGGTTCATTGCAAAATGTCCATCTACCTGAAGATGAAATCAAAGTCTTGTTTCTAGAATAAGAAGTATGTACAACCTTGTACAAACCAATCCAATCTTCCTTTGCATGAACAGCTTTTGGAGCATGCCAAGAAACGGTAATTGGTGAACCAACGTAGGTATATTTAGGCAAGTAATTCTTAGAATCGTCAGTTTGTAATCCTTTGATAGTTAATTTGTAATCAGAATTAGCAAAAGTTAAGTTTTGAGACAACTCAATTAATTTCTGTTGAGATAACTTGGTTGTAGAGTTCTTTAATTCCCTGATAAAATTATCCAAAGAATCAGCGACTGAAACACTTCTTGATCTATTTCTGGCTGTCCCATTAGATTCACCATTAGTATCATTACTTAATCTTCTCTGAATTGCTTCTGGAATCAAATGTTTCTTAAAAGTCTTGGTAACACCTGAATCTTGCAAGACTTCCAGTTCACCATAAACCTTAATCATATGAAGCTTTTCAATAAAATTAATTCTAATAAAGTTATTAGCTACCCAAATACCACAACAAACCAAATTTTCAACAGTTGGGCTAAGGATAAATAATCCCATAACCCCACATACACCAAAGAATTGTTCTGGATTGTTCAAGTAACGGTAAACACCAGCTTTAGTTAAACGCGGAGATATACTTTGCGACTTTGGAATAAAGAAATCACCGTAAAACCAGCCGAAATAACCAATCAGATCTATAATAGATGTGTTTATCCAAGTTTGAGTGAAAATTAAAGTAATTCCTAATAAGATTCGTAAATAGTACCAATCATTGAACAACAATTTATGTTGAGTTGGAACCAAGTAATAAACAAGGTTCAATCCAAACAAGGAAGAATAAGTCAAGTTGATTAACGAATTGTACATGATTGCCCAATTATTCAAAGATTTTTCAACTGGGATATCATTTGAAAGACACCATTTTGTAAAATGTTTGGAATGACTTTGTAGAGCTAACAAAACATTGATAGATACCGATTCAAATAATTTCATAGCAATAGTTAATATAAATACTTTGGTAACTGATTTAGAAAAAACTGGAATTATAACCCCATAAGTACAAACTAACACCAAATTAACTACATCACTTGCTCTTAACCAATTAAAATTGTATAGACCAACTAAAGGTTTCAAATTGTCGAAATTCTTCAAATCTTTTAATTTTAAAATCTTAATCAAATTAATTTCATTCCTAGATGGACCATAAATCTTATCAATATGAGGATTTTCAATATAATGTAAGAACACCATTTGTAAGAAATGACCGAAAATGGCAATTGCCAAAACAGTATAAGATTTTGCAATTAATGCGAAACCATAATATCCGATATAACCCACTGAATACATTGGATGAGGAACCATTTCAAAAACACCATCAAAAATCAATTCTTCATTGTTAATTTGACGGAAGAAGAAATCACCCCAATACCATGCATAATCCTTAATTGTATTATGAGCGTTTACTTTCACCCATAAATTGAATAAAATCAAACTAATTCCAGCAATAATTCGAGAACAAATTGTCCAAGTTTGTTGATTATGAATGAATTGGAAATTGTCATCTATCGCACAAGTTGTAACAACAAGAATAAAAGTGACAAAATCGGACATTAAAATTAAATCAACAATTTTTCTAAAGATTAACCAAGTATTGAACTCAACTGGTAAAGAATTAATATCATAATCTTTACCTCTTTGCGATTTGATTTCAGCTTGAATAAAATTGGCCAAGAATTGATTGTTTGATTTATCAAATAATCTCAAGTTTTTAGCCCAACTGACCAATCTATTAGAATTTGATTGATTTTGCAATAACCAACCAATCCCAAAATTATAAGACAATCTCCAAAAGATGTAGAAAGCGATAAACACTTTAATTCTAAATTGATTACTAGGTATGAAAAACACGAATAGGTTTGAAAATAAGCAGATTAAGATCATAATTTCAAAATTTGATTTACGAATAGTTGGATCAAATAATGTTTTAACCATATCCTGTGTTTCAGGAACTATAAAAGTTTCTCCTGAAAAGGTAATACCTTTAGGACCAACAGCATTTGTCTTTGTTTTGGCAGCCTTTTTGGAGTCCATAACTTTAGTGTTGCTACTAATTTGAGTTGTAATCATTAAGGGATATTGAAAAATGTTGCCAAAATTATTTGTAAGGAGGGAAATTGCGTTATCAAAACTTTTTTAAGACTTTAAATCTGGGACGAGATACAAAAAAAATTGTGGATCTTCTAGCTTTTAGTAATTTAATAGGACTTATTTAGTATTAATAATAATAGTAGCAGCAGTAGTAGCAGCAGTAGTAGCAGCAGTAGTAGAAGCAGTGACTATAAGCAAATAACACAGCAGCAGTAGTGGTAGTAGTACTAATAACAATAAGACCACCGTATGTAACTTAAGAACTCTGAATTAATTATACAATCTGAAAAGGATTCGCCTTTTCTTTTTTTATCTGGGGTAAAAAAACAATTGAAAAGCAAAGAAAAAGAAAGCAAAGAGAACTTTTCTTCTTCGATTTTGTTTCACTTTACTTAAAATCCTTCTATTGTAAATCAGATCTACCTTCTTGAAGTGAATCAAGTCAATCAATGTTGAAAGAGAAGGGGGTAGTTTGTTGAAGACACAGTGTAAGTAAAGAAAACAAGAAAGGAAATCTAACAAAGTGAAAAATTTTCTCTTTTTCTTTGCCCATAATTAAAAGATTATTTATACAAAAGAATTATTCTTGTAATTTACACACAAGTTAAATAAAATTTCTTGGGTTCGAAAGGGTTGTGTTCATTCATTCATTTCGGTGGTATTGACGATTCTTACATTAAGTTAATTTGGGCTGCCTTGCCCTATAATATTCAGATCTCAGTGCATGTGATCTCCGCTTAAAGCTCAACAAAAATTTCTTTATTGTTATTTCAATTTATTCAATTATGGTAGTCACACGTACAATTAATACTCCAACCAAACCATCCTTCCACATAAAATGTAGATTATCGTAGAACTGTTATCAGCAGAGGGGGGGTTTACTGGGTATTGCCTATAAGGTGGAGTACCCCCCCCCCACTGTCAACTAGTGTGCAGTTCCATTTCGGTCTGTAAGCGGTCAAAGATACATGTAACATAAGAAAAAATTAGTAATTGTACTATTCGTAATCAGTGCTAATCTAATACTTGCATGTGATAGTTAACATCTTTCACTTATATGCACACGGTCGTGCTAGGAACATTTCACAATATTGCAACTACTGTTTTTTTTATAGTTTCACTTACAACGTATTTATTTACTATACCAATACAGTATACAAATAATCTATCCAAAATTAGCAGTAACAGTTTTCATGACATCGAAATGTTAAATTATCGCTTTTCCACTGTTTTTTAATGTTTTCAATCTCTTAGCAATTTCTTAAATTCGCCTTAAGCATTTACGAAATAATTCTTGGACTATCACAATTGGCTGCAAAACTAGAAACTTGTGATTCATTTAATTTCGATAAGGTGATTTCAGTCAACCTTAAAAATGGTTATTCCAAGGTCAGAATTACAATAATATTTCTGATTATGTTCCCTAAACTTGGGGATAGATTGATTAATCAAGTTTTGGGCTTTGATTTTAAAATTTTCGAGAACTTACTATGCATTTCCTCTTGCCTACTTTCGAGATATTGGAAGCAAGCAGTTTCATTAATGTGTCATAAAATAATCTGACTAACATGAGTGGTTTCATATACATGTATCACTTCAATTTAGAAATATCCTATAATCATCAAAATGGTAATAAAAAACTCCTCGAATACCCATAAATAATATTGTTTATTAGCTTGTCGAGCAGAGTATCCTAACGAATTTATGGCCAATCATTTCTTTTTCTCTTAAAAGCAACATGTCCACCATGACATATACACATAAGTATATAAATTGCTGAACTAACAACCGAGGAAACATAACCAACACTACACGGTACAGATATTGAAAAACTTCACAAAAGAGATACAAAAAGTCAAATTTGGTGTGAAATTAAAAGCAAATTAGTAAGGATAGTGGCTCAATAAGTGTTGAAAGTTGCGAACCACCAGGGCAGCCCATAAAGATTGCTAAGAAGACGGTCGAGGCACCTTTCGGAAAAAACAATAAAGTATGCGAAGAAACAGACTAAGACATGTTAGAGCGGATGTGGAATGCTTTGAATGCAAATAAAACCCAAGAGTTGGAGTGGTTCTACGTAGTTCTTCTAAAATACCCCAAAGACATTTCGAGACCCTGGACTTCCTAATAAAATCTTTTAAATTCGACTATCATGGACAAAAGTCACACTGGTGAGGTCGACGATCAAAATGGGTACAGTGGGACCTCTACCAATTATGCTACCAATTAATAACTCAATACTTTTGACACATAAAAAACCAGAATCCTAATGTTACTGCTCATTTACAATGTTGACTGCAGCTACAGTCTACCTGCAATCATGTTCATCACTTGTAACTTAATAAATGTCTTGATCAAGCAATATCCCATCCATTCGATAAGCAATAAGCTTTTCACTATGAAGACGTGAGGTACCCCTCCCCAAATAGATACGAATTTTGGGGTTTGCAATAACCAAATCATTCAAGGATTCCTCTAAATCATCAACAGGATATTCAAAACCTAGCTCAAGATATCTCAATTTCTTACATCTATTAAATATAACTCGGGTTATCAGTTTACTTTGAATTGAAATATACTTAACTGATTCCGGAATGAGCAAACCTTCATCTGATTCATGTTGGTCAATATCAAGCCAAAGCTTTTCTAAATTAACTAAATGCTCCAAAGATCCAGTACATGCTGAAACAACTTTCACACGAAGCTTCTTCAAATTAATTGGCAAATGATCAAAGTTGAATTCCCAAGCAGCTTCAATTTCTAATTCTTCCGATAATGGAACATCGCTTAACTCATTACCACATTTAATCTCCAATTCTTCCAATAATAAAAGATCTCTTAATTTAACTGCATTTGGAAACTGGGTTTGCAAAAATAGCTTTACTAAACTCTTTGGTAAATGGCATTGCGGTACAAGTCGATGTACTTCGAGCCTAAGATAATGCAATCCTTCGGGAAGCGTTTTAAAGAAATGGTCATTGTTAAATCCCAATGTATTTACCTGCAGCTTCGTGATTGAAAGCTCCTTCAAACTTCTTGGAAACTTAAATGAATCAGCAAACGTCTCAATTTGGGTTGCATCCAATTTCAAAATCTCAAGACATTCTGGCAATCTAAGATGATCATCGCTAATCAATTTCCGCAACGGATTTCTTGATAAATTTAGAGAGATCAACAATAAATGAGAACCATGAAATTTCTTAATTTGGTTCGATTTCAAGTTAAGCTCTTTCAAACTCAATGGTAAAGTTGCGATAAGGTCATCGATATCGGACAAATCATTATTTTTCAAATCCAAGCGTGTCAATTTCTTCAATGAGGCAAGATTATGGCTTTGGAATCTTTGTATTGAACAAAGTGCAAGGTTTAGTATAGTCAATGTTTCCGGAAACATCCATGTGACAACCAGAGGAAACTCGATTTCATTTAAAGTCAAAATTTTGAGATTGGGATATCCACTTAATACAAAAGTTTGACAGTCTCGAAGAAAAGTTTGAACATAGGCAGAAACAATTTTAAAATTATGAATTCGTTCCCTAATAAATGCTGATAAATCAATAATACCTCGCTGGAAGTATATGTCATCACATAAAACAGTATGCTCTTGCCAACAATCAAGCAGGTCATCATCGCTGAGTCGAACCCATAGGGGAGGAACACAACTCGCATCCTCTGATTGAAGAAATAAAGCATTTAGCTTGGGATACTTCTCAATTCCACCTAGTGAATAATGTATTGGTGAACTAACCTTTACTATCTCAATCGAGTCTGGGAGTTTTAGATTTGAAATATCAGTAATATGTGTTGGTATCACTTTGAAATAACGAAGTTTGGTTAATGACAGCACATCAACAGCTCTGACTTGTCCTACTACTCCAACAATAGTCAAGTGAATCAAATCAGGAGGCAAATTTATCTCTAGAGCATCATCATCCAAATCCACATTTAAAGAGCGAATCAATGACAAGGACTTAAGATTACGGGGAAGATATTGCAAATCATCAGCTGTGATTGGAGTTTTCCTAAGGATGAGACTTGAAATGGTGAATCCAGTAAATTGAGTACTAAAATCATCAATTATGCAGCTTTTTATCTCAAGGTTTTCTAATGTATGTTTGAAGCCTTGTATATTTAATTGCGTGTTGTTTGATAACACGTAGCTGGATACCACGTTAGAATATTCCTTTTGTTCCAACTTTGTACAATCCCTATGCTCACCTTGATAATCTCCAGTGAATACTAATTCAGCAAATAGATGAATCTTTTCAATTTTGGTGATCACGTCAGGATAAAAGTATTGCAATCTTAATAAATCCCTAGGTCTCAGGAATTCTAAACATGAAGGATAAAACCCGGAATTCTCTTGCAAGAAATCGAGAAAGTCCTCCAAGTTTAAAAAATATACCGATGACGAATTCCAATTGGGTTGGGAGAACAATGAATTTCCAGGATAATGTAAAGTTCCAAAATGTTGAGTGTCATATGTTCTTGGAAACACATCATCATCCCCAAGTAATTTTTTGGGAAATATTAATTTACTCCAATCTTCTCCAACATCATGGAAATCGACAATACGAATTGTTGAATAATATGAGTTAAATGCGTATTTTCCAATTTGATGTATATGGATATATTCACTGAGATATGATAGTGGAATATAATCGAAGATGATCTGTATGATCTCAGGAGGAAATTTTAAGATCCAATTCATTGGGTGCTGATCTTTATTGATAAGGATGTGGTAGGACGCGATTAAAGTTGTTTTTAAAGTGTAGGGATCTGTTACATCAGGAGAAAACTTTTTAGCATCTTTTCTTGAGGTGCGGAGCCTTTGTGGTGTGAAATGTAGACGGAAGTATCAAATTCGAATTTGTCTAACTCTTTACAATGGAGTAGCTCTAATTATGAGGAAATAAAAATATGTGCCAGAATTGGTAGATCTGCTGAAATATGAATGTTTGGATTATATAGGAGAAGATTTTGTCAAACTTTTTCTGTCTATGTTCGCAACGAATCCCCTTAGGCATCGAGAGATTGAGAAGAAACAATTTTCATTAATGTGTTATATAATTGACATGAGCCGTAACGTACCCGATATTGGGTGCCAATGCTAATCCAAACTGCGTGGGTATTTCTGATTGTGGGATCTTTTGACCACCAAAAGATATGATTTGCGTGCTCATACGGTGCCATACCCGGCCATAGCTTCAAAATTTACCACAACTAGGCAAAAGAATACCCCAAAAATACCAATCATCATGTCGATTCATGTGCGTCCCTGGCATAGACCGCTTTGATTTTAGAAAAGTACTATAATCATCAATATAACTATAAAAAACTATTATAATACTTAGAAGGAACATACTTTATTAGCTTTGCAAAGAGCTATTGTTAACAAATTTGTGATCATTTATAGTTCATTAGATATTTGTTTTGCATAAGTTTTCAGTTGCTGCAATATTTTTTTATGTTCGCACACAGTTTCAAGAGCCAGTTCTGTTGGTCAATTTTTCATGCAGAACGGATTGTTCTGGAAGCTACTTCCTTTCAAATCAACCAAAGGGTAATCTCAATGTTTCGATTAGGTAATTAAATATTATGTAGCACAATATCTTCTGGTTCATCGGCCAGTAGGGATGTATCATTGTTGAATGGTTACTGCTGTAACCTGTGACGAAGTCCCTTTCTTTTAAGATACTAAATGAATTACGAAAGATTCAAGAAGTATCTGAGCTACATGATAACCCAATTCAAATAAATAAAACTAATATTAAATATAAACTTACAAATCTATACTCTAATAAAGGAGTAACATAAAAACAGTAAAAACAGTAAAAATAAAACCAAGAAAAAAAATTAGAAAATCAAACCACCAAGCAAACAAACCCATATTCTATTTATCTAAAAATTCGACAGTTTACCATTTACGAGCACCACCTAAAGGAGCAGTGTTACTTCCACTTTGTCTTGGAGCACCACCACGGCCACCACCGTAACCACGACCTCCACCATAGCCACGGCCACCACGACCACCGCGACCACCACGACCTTGACCATATCTGATGTGAGCACCATAACCTCTTCTATCATACTTTTGTAATTCTGGTGGAATGGTTTGTTTGGCTTCTCTCATAATCTTGATTAAATCACCACCTAATTTCTTACTATCTTCGGTAAAGAAGGAGACGGCTGTACCGGTGGCACCACCTCTACCAGTTCTACCAATTCTGTGGACATAATCTTCAATGTTACCTGGCATATCATAGTTGATGACGAAAGTAATACCCTTGACATCTAAAACAAAGTTAGTATTCTTGGTTCCGTTAGAACATAAATTATCAACTTGACTTCTGTTTACATAAAAAAGAAACTACAGGAGAAACAATAATGTTTGAATGAGAATCCCAAGAAAGTTGAATGGGGGGTGGAACAAAATTTAGAAAATTCACCAGTGAATAATCCAATCAAAACCTCCCACCCGCCCATAACCTCTTTGCTTAGTCGTATTTATTGACAACAGTAGGCAGAAAGATAGAAACTAAAGTTAAAAACCAAAAGATTGAAATCTATACACATATAATTTCACAATAATCCATTTTCCGAAAAATGACATTAAAAAAAATCACCAGACACAAGAACCATGTCCGCGACCCCCAAAACTTAATATCAGTGTAGCTTTGTCCACAATAATAATGTAATAGTTCGATTCCGAACATCTCAAAATCCCAACATGCAAGAAGAAATCCGCATATTGTCAAAAACATTGTGAATATAAAACAAAGCTTAATGACATAGTCATTTTTTTCAAAATGGTACATAAAACATATGTGCAAAAAACCAATTTTCTTGTCTTCAGTTTTCCTGATCATCGTTCATCTATCATTCTACCATTCTTTCAAAGTATGCACACTTCTTGAAAAAAGTGCAAGAACTCCTTTGTCATATTGCTCATTCTTTATTAATACCTTTGTCTCCCGTGGACAAACTCTTCCTTTGAAAGGGACCCGCCCTTTCAACAAAGAATTCAAAATTTCCTAAAATAAAATTTCATAAACATAATCAAGTTAGTATAAAAAAAACCCTTTGAAAATAATACATACCAATACCTCTAGCTGCAACATCAGTGGCAACCATAATTGGGGATTTACCAGTCTTGAATTCTCTCAAAACCCAATCTCTTTCACTTTGTTGTTTATCACCATGAATAGCTAATGCTGGCCATCCATCTGATCTTAAAAATGAAGTAATTTCATCACAAGCTCTCTTAGTAGAAGCGAAAATCAAACACTTGGCATCCTTATCAGCAGTAGCGGTTTCCAAATGCTTAACTAATCTATCTCTCTTTTCAAATTCAGTGACAACTTCAACTAATTGAGTAATAGTATGAGAAGCAGCCAATTCTAAAGAACCAATAGTAACTTGAATAGGATCTTGCAAGTAATCTCTAGCTAAGGCTTGAACTTCCTTTGGCCAAGTAGCAGACCACATTAAAGTTTGACGATCAGGTCTGATTTGTTCAACAATCTTTCTGATTTGCGGTTCAAACCCCATATCCAACATTCTATCAGCTTCATCCAAAACCAAATAAGTAACTCTCTTCAAGTTAGTTTTACCAGCTTCCAACATATCAATCAATCTACCAGGAGTAGCAATACAGATTTCAACACCTCTAGCTAAATCTCTAATTTGTGGACCTCTAGCGGCACCACCGTAAACACAAGTATTTCTAATTCTAGAAGAACGACCAAATTTAGAACATTCTTGTTGAATTTGACAGGCTAATTCTCTGGTTGGAGCTAAAACAAGAGCAATAGGACCATCACCTGGACTCAACAATGGTTGAGCATTAATATGAACAATGGCCGGTAAACAATAAGATAATGTCTTACCAGAACCAGTAGCAGCAATACCAACCATATCTCTACCACTTAAAGCCATAGGCCAACCTTGACATTGAATAGCAGTTGGACTTGGGAAACCTTGAGCTTTAACTTCCTTTAAAACGTAATCTGGAAAACCAGCTTCGTCAAATGTAGTGATTGGATGTGGAATATCCTGACCAACAACACTCATTTCATTTTTTCTTCTGAACTCTTCAATTTCTTTATCTGATCTAGCAGCAATATTTGGATGTTCAGAATAAAAGTTCTTTTCAAATTTAGGCAAGTTTTCTAAATCCCATTCAGGAGCAACTAATTCTTGAGGTTGATCAAATGATTTTTGAAAACCACCTCTACCACCGCGGTTATTGTCATAGTGGTTGCTATGGTTATAACTACCGTGTTTATCATTGTAACCACCACTTCTGTAACTATCTCTATTGTTGTTGACGTAACCAGTATCTCTGCTGGCTCCAGCGTATTCACCGTTTCTGTAACCACCGTTATTATTGTAAGCCATGATAATCTATCTTTTGGTATTTAATGGGATTTTGTTAAAAGAAGAAAGAAGTATTAAGAAGAAAATTTTTTTATAGCAGGAAATCTGATTCAATTTATAAAAGAAATTTTAGAGAGAAAATGCCATCGCAAGATAGAAAATTTTTTTTATGTTTTTGTGATATAAAAATTAAACTTTCCTAATTTGTATTTTTCTCATACAAATTTCTTTTTTTTTTCGTTCCTCGTACCTTGAGAGAAGACTTAATTGAACTGCTTATGTTGATACTTAGGTTACAATTATGGCAAATCATTAGGTGGCACACACACTATTGATAACTATAAATATACTAGATTAATAAGTGTAATATAACCTAAAAAAAAATAGGGGTATGGATATTTTTATAATTCTACACGTGTCTAAAGACTGTTTCGAAAAGAAAGATCTCTTTTAATTATTACCATGCTAATTTACCCTATATTAATACATACAAAAATTCATCTAATTATAACAAAAAACCGACACATACACACACACATCCCCTATGGTTCATTAGTGGAATAACCACCGGCTTCAATCTTTTCACTAAACTTCTCTTCAATTACACAACATAATTCCTTCAAGTTATCCAATCCTTGATGTAACGCCTCCACAGCAGAGATGTTACCATATGTTTGGATTCTAATATTTAATTTATTTTCAGAGGGATGTGGAATAGAATACCCACAAAATTCAACTTCTGGATTCTTCATGATTAAATAACGTAAGGCATTACCTAATGTATGATCTTCATCTATGACTTGGAATGATGCAGCAGTACCATCTTCTGATCCACCTGGGAGAAGTTTGATTTTTTCAAGATCGTATTCACTGACTTCTGGTTGGTCTACTTCTATATCTGACATTGCGTTAATTGGTTTATATATATATGGCCTCTCCAGAAGTTAGAAAAGCGATGGGGTCTCCTTACTGTTGAGATTTTTTTTTCAGAATGAATTCAGATGAGCTTCAAAGCGAAAGGTCGTGTAACTTTGTTCAAAGAGTCTTGATACACAGATTCTAAAAGGTGGTGTTGATTTTTACAATGAATGACTAGAAGTAATTGTACACAGATAAATTCAAACACATACTCAAATAAATATTGTCTGATTGACAATCTG
Source organism: Hemisphaericaspora nanyangensis (assembly GCA_030557635.1). Lineage (NCBI taxonomy): Eukaryota > Fungi > Ascomycota > Pichiomycetes > Serinales > Debaryomycetaceae > Hemisphaericaspora > Hemisphaericaspora nanyangensis. Next base: position 172,301 of record JAKTPO010000023.1, on the reverse strand, counting down.
TATATGTATTAATATTTATCTTAGCTTTTGCTATTCTTTTCAACTACTTAAGCACATTCATTCATTCATTCATTCATTCAAGTTAACACAAACAACGCGTGTCTGTCAAAACGATTTTTCTTCCTTTTTGTTTTTCTTTTGTATGTCTCCAACCAAATTCTTCTTGTTTACATTTTCTCTTCAACATCCAACATCAAATAAAGCTCACAACTCACCAATACACTCACATATATACCATTTTGACAGCAGATATCACACAAATGCCAGAAGGATCAACACACCTGGAGTCATACTTTGCTCTTTCACCTGACGACACATTATCCACAAAACCCAACACCACCTTCCATTACAATACTACCAAATTATCAGAACTTCAATATTTGCAAAATTTAGCATATGAACTTGATCACAATCACAATCACAATCATCAATCATCATCATCATCATCGGGAGAGAAGAATACTATGCAAATCACTCATGATTTCGATTTTTCGACTCCATTGAGACCAAATGAAAGTAATAATGGTGCACATGTGGGTATAATCAGTCCTCCAAGCGTTAATACCAATGCTGATAATAGAGAAGAATATATTGACAAGATTGTTGTTGATGAGATGAGGAAATTGATGCCTATATTAAGAGAAAAGGCAATTAAGCAATTCGAAATTATGAATGGGACCAATATTTCAGATCCTAAACTTACAAATCCGAATATCAAATTGCAAGACTTAAATGGTGATGGTGGTGGCGGTAATCACTTTATGAATTCTTTCCAATATTATAAATCTCCTATAATTATTAAGAGTTCCTTAGATAATAATGAGAAACCATATAACAAAATGCAATCGCAGAATATTCAAGAGTCTTTAAAGCTTCCTCAAACATCATCCTCAAAATCCGAGCAAACTACTGAACAACAGCCTAAATCCTCTCAGCAATGCTCGCCATCTCAACAGAGAATCATATCAAATCCGACTCCAGATAAGCTTAGTTTAAAATCACATAATAGCAGTAGAACAACTTCTACGTCACCATTACCTTCTTCCAAACCATCACAACAACAACAGCATCATCACCATCATCATCAACAAAGCCAACAAAAGCATCAAAACCAAAATCAATCCCAACACCAACATCAAAATCAGAACCAAACTTTTTCAATCAAAAGAATGAATAATACAAGTCCTTTTTTGGAAAAGACGATTGAAATTGTCCAGGAGACACGAATTAGGGAATTAGAACAAAAATTGACTATTCAATCTACCAAAATGGAACAACAAACAAGAATTCTGGAAAGGTTTCAAGCAGAAAATGAATTATTAAAACATGAAGTTGAATTTTTGCGAAAATTGGTAATACAACAACAAAATCAACCGTGTCCTATAATACAACCCGTGATTCAGTCGACACTGATGGATAAAGAAGAGGTTTTTACTGGGAGCTCAAGGGCAAGCAAGGTCAAAGAGAGTAGCAGCGGTAGTGGAAAGGAAATACCTAAGAAGAGGGATATACGCGAACCTAGGACGATACTGAGAAGTATTCAGACTGATCTGGTGAAAAATATGGTAGATAAGGAAATTCAGACTACTGGAAGCTCTGATTCAATTTCTGGTGGTAGTGTTGAAGAAGAAGAAAGTTACATGACTTCAAGCCAACCAGTTGAATCGAATGGTAAAGAATTTCAAAATGTCTCAAACTCATACAACAGTGGGAAACAATCTATATCTCAAGACAAGTATTATCATCGATTAAACTTACATAAGATTAGAAATTTATCGCGAGATGAATTGGAGGTAATAATAACTAACATCTTGATAATATTTATGATTAATTTCGATAATTTACAAAGTCAGGTTCTCAAATATGCAATATTTATGAAGATTGCTAGTAATTTTATTGAAAAAATACATGAGAAGAATTTTAAGTATGGACCTAAGATGGTATGTTGGGATCTTTTGAGATATAAGAAGAGTGATGAAGGAAAGGATATAAAGAAGAATTTGGATGGTTTTGAAGAATGTTTGAATAATATTGTTAATAACATGTAAATGATTGGGGGTTGGGGGTCGTGAAATACAATTATGTTGTTGATTAGCGAATGAAGGCGAATATATTTGGTATGTAGTGGAGTTGATGTATGTTATATTTCCTAGAAAATATGTAACGGTTATTAAGAAGAAAAATAAATACGGTAACGGGTATCCGTTATGCGTAATGACAAAATGAGGAATACATCTAATTTGTACATTGCTATAATAAATGGGGTCATATGATGTGGTACCAATATTAGTAAATAGTGTACATAAGCGTATTTTTTTGGTCCCTCAGAACCCTAATATATAGAGTAATCGGATTGTTCGTGACATTCGTTTTATTTTTTTGTGGAATGTTTTATATGAACTGATTTGATTGAGCAATCACTGTACGAAGACTGTGGCGAAGTTTTACTTATAAAGTGAAAAGATGGATCGTATTTTAACCATGCAGAGTTCAATTATTATCGGGATTTATGGCACCAGTTAAAGTATCATTATAAGATAAAGTCACGTTTTATTTTGTTTGCCCTTGCGTTCTCTATACAGGACTAATCTGCCAATAATAATATATAGGCGTAATCTCCACAAAGAACACAAAGATATAGTTGTACGTATTTTTTGGTATAAATGATTTACTACCTGAGTTAATAGATGGAAGTTTGTCACATGGTTTATAGGTGATATTATGTGGAAGATAAGATCAAACAAAAAAAAGAAAGAAAGCGATAAATGTCATATGGGTTTCTTTCTTTTCAAAAAAGGGTGTGGATAATACCAACCTTGTTTTACGTTCCTTCACAAATTTTACGTTAGAAGGAATTTTTATATGTATAGATTATTTGTATTGTTTATTAGAGAATTATTTTTTTTATGTAAGGTTTTTGATATTTTCTTCGGTTGCTTAATTTTACAGATGACCTTCATTTTTTTTACACACAAAAATCTATCTATTAATGGACGAGGCGAATGATCAAGTCCATCATAAGGCAAAGCATTCTAGAATCTTCTTATGCATAAAACAATACATAAGGTACAGTGAGTGTTTGAATTAGGATAAAGTTTTTCCTTAGAGATATATGGAACTTTGTTTAATGGAGAAAGAATGGATTACACTTAGTAACAAATAATGTCGTTTGTGTGTCGTATTAACTTATATTGTACATATATGTCACCAATTTCATTTTTAATCATTCAATTTCTTTATTTTCTTTTCAAACAAAAAAAAATTTTTTGAATATTTTTTCATGTCAATAAACTAAAAGTTTATTTTCTGGAATTTTTATTTTTATTTTTTTAATTTTTTAATTTTGGATTTCTTCCCCTTCTTTAAATTCATATGGAAACGGAACTTTGAGAGAAAAAAAATGAGTGACACACAACCTGAGCAACTTGGGGGACTAAATCCATTAGGATGACTATTTAATTACTGAGACAAGATTCATATTGATGGGTTATTATATATAAATATATAAGTTTCTCTACAACGAGATTTTCACATTTCTTTTTAACTTTCTTTTTTTTATAAGTAGTATATTTACCTTTATATATTATTCATTTTTATACAATTCGTTCATTCTCCCATTTCAAGTCAGGTGATCAAGCAATAACCCCCCTCCTCGATTGAGAATTGAGACACAAAGAACAATTCCCCCATACTAAGTGTTTTATTTTTGTGTAATTATACACTACCTTTTCATTCATCCCTTTTTTTATTTTTGTATATTTCATTTTATTTTTACTTGTTAACCGCGATTTTTACAGTTTTTGCATTAAATAAAATTTGAAGGAGCAAAAAAAACAGAACAGAAAAAATGGGGAAATCTGCAATTTCAGTTCCGTTATCAACAACATCAAGCACAAGCACAAAAACTTCAAACAATCCAACAACAGTTGATAAACACTCACCTAATACTACAACTACTACAGCTGCAACACAAAGAAGACATCAACAGGTTTTACACCATCATCTTAACGAATTTAATGATGATAATAAACTATCATTTGCAGCACCACCAAGACAAGAATCGATTAGTAATTTATTAGCAGCTTATCCTAATTCTTATACATTAAATAATCCTAAGGATACTTTACATCAATCAAGCATAAGTGGTCCTCCTCCTCCTCCTACTTATTATTATAACTACAATTACCAACAACAACCGCAAGACTTTAATAACTTTCAAAACAGAAGAGAAAGCATGAGCTTCCAATCTATAAATCCAAACGCAACAAACCAACAATTGTATCCTCAACTGCAACAGACTCCTCTGCTGCAACAACTGCAACAGACATCACAATCTTCGCAATATCCTCAACTGTTCCAACAACCTATAAGACCACGTGGTGACTCAATCTTTTTACCACCTCCAATCACTTCTCTGATGCGACTACTGACCGACTATGATGTTTCACAACCTTCAAATAGTATGCAATCAAGATCAAATAGTATATTCAGTTCCTTAATTAACATACCTGGTTCAAATGGAAATTCAATTTCTGATCAATCTTCAGGAAATATGTCATCTAAACCTAGTGCAAGTAATGCCCCCAATTTACCTCCACGCTCACGACAAATGTCTCTTATACCTAGTCAAGAGATTTCTATGGAAGATTTAGAAACGTTATTGAATAAAGAAAGTGTAGGTAATTTATTATCCTGGCAACAACAAGGTGGCCTGGAAGGCTCTGGAGGTCAATCTGGTTCATCTAGAGCGAAGGGTAATTCATTGGATTTATCTACTTGGGGAGATAACCAAAATAGCATTAGTTCTATCCCAGGTTTCACTGGTAGTTTGACTGAATTAATTCAAGGGATGATTTCAAATGGTTCTCTTGATTTATCAGGTATGAATGATCAACAAAGGCGAAATTCCATATTAAAGATTATTAACGAACAACAGAATTTGAGAACTCAAAGGACTGAAGATCCAAAGGGAAAGATTAGTTTGACTAAATTGAAGGAAGACATCTTTGATAAAAAGCAGCAGCAGCACCAACAACAGCAACTGCAACTGCTGAAACTGCCCCTTCAACAACAAAGAACTCAGGGTGAACGCTCAGGTCAGCAAAATGCTCAATCAGGCGGTCAACGTCAACAACTGAATAGCGGTTCTGATTCAAGGGTGCGCAACATATCACCAACATCTTCAATTTCGAATGATGAGCCGCAATCTCCAAGAACTTCTCCAAGTCAATACAATATGGGCATGAATCAACAATATTATTCTCAGCAACAACCACTGCAACAGCTGTTACCCCAACCTCCAATCCCACCTCAGAGATTATTTACGAATTATGCCCCACCAGGATTAGTTGTACCTCCACCACCAAATCAATATCAGTATACCACTTATCCGAATTATAATTTGGGATATAGCCTTCCAAGAACAAACAGTATTGGAGGCTCAAATTACATGTATCCTATACAATTTCAACAACAGCTTCCACTGCAACCGCAACAACAACAACAGCAACCACAGCCACAGCAGCAGCAACCTGCATTTATCCCACCACAGGCCACTACCAAAACTAAATCGCAATCATCTCGTAAAAGACACCTGCCAGTCATGCAACAGCAACAATCACAACAACAACAGCAGCAGCAGCATTCACTCTCTCCCTCTAAGATTGACCGTGATTTAATTCCAGCTCAACTGTTGGCAAAGTCGGAAGATGGCAGGCCACTTTTGGGTGCAACCAAGGTTGATCAATTGATGCTCGTTATTCAAGCTCGTGATAAAGGTGTTACCAAGACTATTCAACAAGGGCCAGATGGAAGTATACTTGCCCCACCTGCTGATACAGCTGTATTACCATCGCCTATTAGTTTAGTTGGAGGAGTCGATAAGCCACACAAAGCGAAGGATGAAGATGATGCGGACCACATGCATGAGCATCATGATGATCTGAGGAAACGGAGTAGAAAGCTGAAGAATCAGCAATGTCCTTATTGTTTTAAATATTTCACACAATCTACTCATTTAGAAGTACATATTCGGTCACATATTGGTATCAAACCATTTGAGTGTTCGTATTGTCATAAGAAGTTCACTCAAGGTGGGAATTTGAGAACTCATTTAAGATTACATACTGGTGAAAAACCATTTGTTTGCGATGTATGTAATCGTGCATTCAATAGAAAGGGAAATTTAGCAGCTCATAAATTGACTCATGAGAATTTGAAACCATATGAATGTAAATTAGATGGATGTGACAAATCATTCACACAATTGGGTAATTTGAAATCACATCAAAATAGATTTCATTTGAATACTTTGAATGAATTGACTCATCGTTTAGCTGAATTGCATGGTCCAAGAATGTTTGATAATTTACCGGAAGAAGAAAGAGAATTGTTGAATTATTTTAAGGATTTATATAAGAATTCGAATAAAGGAATCAGAGGTCGAGGAAAACTGCATAAGGAAGGTGGTGAAGGTGGCAGTGGTAGTGGAGGAAGTAATCAGAGTTCACCGATACTGAATGCCAGTCCCACTTTCCAGGGTGATTATGGCAGTAGAGGAAGTGTAGGAGGTTCTAGTGGAGTATATCAGACATGAAAAGAAGAAGAAGTTTGGGGTTTTCAATAAAGACATTAATTATGACTGGTTCATTTTTTGAATTCTTGTATTCTTTTGCATGTTATTTTTTTCTTTTTAATATCATTGTTATAAGACCATTTTATGTGTTATGTTGTATTACGTTTCTTAAATATTTCATTTCAGTTTCCCTATATATAATATGTATGTAATAATCATTGTATATTTAGCTTTGTTTCAATCTGTTTTTTTGTAAGTGTGTGTTGGTTGCTTGTTAATATTGATGATTTATATTGGTGCGGCTTACAGAACAATTTTTTTTACGCAGCACACTATCTGAATAAATCAAATCAAAGTCAAACCCAAGAAGGGTTGGTTGTCAAAAAAAGGTAAGCTTTGTGTTCATAACATATTTCACCCACACCCCCATCCACCGCTCTCGGATGAATTTTCTCTCAAAGACATTCAGTTCCCTTACAGGGACATCAATACCATACACCATCAAAGAAAAGGTAATTGATCCATTATCACCAATTCCCACCACCATTGACAAAAATTCAATATGGACATTATACAATGGAATCAACCCAAAGGATAACAAACCAATCTCAATTTTTGAATTCAATTTACGTGAACCTAGTAATACTCGTTATGTTTCATTTGCCAAAAATGCATTCCGCCAATTGAAATTGATAAAATTCCCACATATTATTTCCTGCATTGATTTTATCGAAACTGATACGTTTTTATATATCATAACTGAACGAATCACACCATTGTTTACATATTTAGAACAAGAATTGGGTCAGGATGCGAAAGTTTTGGGTATTTATCAGGTTTCTCAAGGTTTGAATTTCATGAATGATACTGCAGGTGTTGCTTACTTGAATTTGAATAAATATAGTTCTGTCATGGTTAATGCACAAGGAGAATGGAAGTTGTTTGGATTTGAATTGGTCACCAAGATAGGTCAGGAAGGGGATGTGTTTTCTATGAGAAATGTTATGCCGGGATATAATGGTGTGAATGTTGGAGAAGAAGGTAAAGATTTGAAAAAAGTTGATGCGTATAGATTTGGTGTGTTTATCTTGAATGTATTTGGTGTTGAAGATGTCGACAGATTACCTGCAAGATTATCTGGAGTGGTTAAGAAATTATTAAGTAATAAACCAAATTTGAGAATTACTGTTGCACGTTATTTGAAAGAATTGGAATCATGGCATGCTGCAAATCCAATTATTAGATTTAATGAACAATTAACTGAGTTGAAATTTTTACCTGATGCTGAAAAGTTGGCATTTTTTAGACATTCATTACCTCAATATTTAGAATCTGAGTCTGAATTCCCACCAGGATTGTTAAATTATAAATTATTACCTGAATTGATTAGTCAATTTAATGATATTTCTAAGAAAACACAAACCGGGGTCGATTTGGAGAAACAGGAAGTATTGTCAGGTATTCTTAATCTTATTATCAAATTTGGTGTTAAACTACAATCCGACGAATTCAATAAACTTATCAAGCCAATTATTATATCGTGTTTTGCTCTGAGTGATCGATCCATTAGATTGACCTTATTAAACCATTTACCCGATTATCATACCTTTTTAACTGACCTGGAAGTCCAGAATCAAATATTTAGCAATTTAATCTCTGGCTTTCAAGATACCAATTTCCTCATTCGTGAAACTACGTTGAAGTCTATTACAATCATTATAGACAAAATTTCCGTTAAGCAAGTGAATCAAGACTTACTTAGAATCTTGGCAAAATCACAAATGGATCCTAAACCATCAATTCGTGTAAACACTCTTATCTTAATTATCAAGATATCCTCCAAGATATATTCAACTTCCAAGAACAACGTATTAATTACAGCATTAGCCAAATCATTAAGAGACACATTCACTCCGTGTAAATTAACTGCCTTGCAAGGGTTTGAGAGTTTAAAAGACGATTTTTCAATGGAAGAAATTTGTTCAAAAATTTTAGGACATTTGGCAATTTCTTTAATGGATAAGAAATCAAACAAGGTGAGAAAAGAAGCTAGAAGAATTTTCCAAATATATTTAGAAGCTGTTGAAGAACATGCTGGGGAATTGGAAGATGGGGATGAAGAAGATGTCGATGCTGAAGAACGAGAATTTTTTGAAAAATATGCTCCTGTACCAACTCCTTCGACAAGCGACAATAGTACCAATGAACCTTCGGATAGTGCTATCGGTGGGGCAAGTATGTGGGGAATGATGAGTAAGTTAACTTCATTAACTGGTGGTACTGGTGGAGAATTGGATCAAAACTTTGACAGATCGACTCCTGATTTAACCAAACCCGAACCACCAACAATGGCACCCTTATCTACCACTTCTACTGTAGTATCTGATGAGAAGGAAAGTGGTTGGGATGATTTCAATGATGCTTGGAACCAAGACGATGAAGATGTCGTTACTGAAATCCAAAAACTTGGCCTCGAACCAAAGCCAGCGAAAAGATTATCCCATTCATCTTCGAGAAAGCCGATCGCAACTTTAAGAACTACTTCTCGGTCAATTACGCCGGTGAAATCGAGTGGGTTAAGATTAGGGGGAGCGGCTAATAGGCCTAAGCCTAAACCTAGGATAGATTTGAACCTTAAAGTGGAAGATGATGATACTGAAGATGGGTGGGGAGACGGATGGTAATGTGTATAGAGTTGTAGTATATTGTTTTAATATAGGAAATTTTAGATAGAAGTTCCAAAGCCCCTAAGTTGTGGAGTTAGCTGGATTAAATCATTCATGATTCAAGATGCTTAAAAAAAGCAACTCCTTCTTAGAACATTTTGGGAATAATAGTAGCAGTTGTCTTTACTAATGGGATAAGTGAGTTATAGCATAAGGTAACTCTCGATAACAATCTGATAGATATCTTACCTGGTCTGATCAAAGTTGTCGATAGCAGTTTTTGAGCCAACTAACTTATATCAGTTTAAGGTTAGAATTTCGCCATATCTGATCTTCAAAACTCATTGAAAAGGAGTAGAAACCCCTTGATCTTTATTTACTTTAATTATCCCGGCAGCTAAACAATCTGGCATGTTTTCCTATAGTTATTCCGCAGGGACCAAAATATGACAAATTTCACTTGTACACTATCCAATCTAAATTGCGTGCTCGCATTCACTGTTATCTCATCAAGAGATAGCCATGTGATTTAGTTATAATTGTATAGAAATTTTTCGAGCCGTATGATTATGGTTGAACGCCATGAATCATGTATCATCATGATCATCGAAAGCGCGCCAATCAAGATGATATTTCTCGTCTAAATTAGCCTTGCGAAAATTTTTATGGCTTTCAAAACTCTATTGTTGTACCGACTAATATGTACATCTCGGAATGACAATTAAAAACTTACATAACGTGACAGTAGTGTATGTAATGCAAGAAATGAAAGTTTCAAGAGTTGGCTCCACATCGATCTTCCTGCATTTGAAAATGATTGTCATGAATGACTTGTAATTACTTCCTCGGATGATTTGTTGCGAAAACCAGAAAAAATGATTATGGCTGCAAAAGTTTGTGATCTATTTGTAAATTAATATTAAAATACAAAAAAAGCCACCATTTATTATTGGATACTCGTAGGATTCTAATCCGCTTTTGCTTGTAGTTGTGGCTCTTGTTCTTATTGTGTGTGGGGATCATAACTTATGTTCATTGATTGAACACAGTAATTGATCGGCAATTTTAGCCTTGAAATTTTTAGCTGCGAAAAAATGCACAAGCAGGGTTATCACTTGATAGCGAAAGTCTTCCAATTACCACTCTTCCAAGGTTCAGTTTTACAATACAACAATGTATCCCTTATTGTTTGAAACGAGTTACCAATAGGAACAACATTCGAGATACCAAAACTGTGGATTAATTGATTAAAGAGAACAGAACCATGGCTGGGTGCAAAAAAAAAGGATGCCCAACTTTTCTTCCTGTTGCCTTTTGACAATATTATCATATCAAAAAATGCATATAAATAGATCATGTTAAATCCCTTCCTCCTTCTCTTTTACTCTAAACTTTTCTCCTTAGTAATCAAAACCAAAATGTCTGAGGAGATCAAAACAGATAAACGAATTGGTGTGACCACTGTTATTGAAACAGTTGACTCTCTTCCTGATCACGAAGTCGATCTTCATTCATCCGACCCGGCATCTATTGGACATGCTAATTATTTAACTAATGATCAGAAGTCTTTCGTTTTGAGAAGACTTCATTTTGATACTTTAGTTTCGTTTGAACAATTACCTCCGCAGGCCATGTTCATGATTGAAAAAATTGAACAACTTTCCATTGAACAAGCAGTTCAGATTTTGATTGGAGCTATTGCTGAACATGATGGTGACATTAATGTTCCTGATGAAGATGAAATACTTTGGAAAGCCATTGTTGAACAAAACCCTGCCTTTGATATTTCAACCAAAGAGAAGAGTTCTTCTAGTTTATCAATCTCTGCAGATATTGAAAGTAGCGCTTATGATGCCGAATACTACAAGATTGTCGACTGGGATTTACAAGTAAGACTAGAAGCTGCTTTATTACATTATTGGTCTCCATATCCAGAAGTCCGTTCCATTTGTGACCCTTACGATGACCCATCAATTCCAGTGGAAACTGTTCGTGTTTATATTATTGGTATATTTTGGACAGCTGTGGGTGCTGTCATCAATATGTTTTTTGATAATCGACAACCTAGTATTTCTTTGAGTGTTGCTGTTGTTCAAATCTTGCTTTATCCAAGTGGTTTATTAATGGAATATTTGTTACCAGAATGGGAATTAAAGATCTTTGGAAGAACAATTGCATTAAACCCAGGACCATATACTTTCAAAGAACAAATGTTAGCTACTATTTTTGTTGGAGTTTCAGGAGGTTCATCAAGTTATGCAACTTCAAATATCATTGTTCAAAAGATGGAAATGTTTTATAATAACACTTGGGTTGATTTTGGATATCAAGTTTTATTAATATTAGCTACAAATTTCCTTGGGTTTGGATTAGCTGGTATAATGAGAAAGTTTGCCGTATATCCAGTTAAAGCACTCTGGCCATCTATCTTACCCAACATCGCCATGAATCGAGCCTTGATGAATCCCGAATTAAAACAGAATATCAATGGATGGGTTATTTCTAGATATAAGTTTTTCTTTATCGTGTTTGCTTGTTCATTTGCTTATTTCTGGATTGTTAATTACTTGTTCCAAGCTTTGTCGGTGTTTAATTGGATTACGTGGATTAAACCACAAAGTTTAAACTTGGCTGTTGTAACTGGTACACTTGGTGGATTGGGCCTTAATCCAATCCCAAGTTTTGATTGGAATATTATTAATTTCTCAAACCCTTTAGTGTTACCATTTTATACTCAGGCTGCTACTATGGTGGGGTTATTCATTGGGTTTATCAGTATTCTTGGTGTTTGGTATTCCAATTATAAATGGACTGGATATCTTCCAATTAACTCCAATGCTCTTTTCACTAACAAGGGTGAACACTATGCTGTTACTGCAATTGTTAATGAACGATCTCTCTTTGATCAACAGAAATATGACGCTTATGGTCCACCATTTAACTCGGCTGCTAGTTTGGTTGTCTATGGTGCATTTTTTGCACTTTATCCATTTCATATAGTTTATGAATGTACTATAAATCATAAACAAATGTGGGATGCTTTGAAATCATTTGGAAAAACACTTAGACATTTTAGAAGTTCAACATTTGAAGGTCATAATGATCCACATACACAAATGATGAGAGCATATCCTGAAGTTCCTGAATGGGCATTTTTGATAGTTTTGGTGGTTTCGATTATCCTTGCCATATTATGTGTTACCGTTTATCCTGCTGAAACTCCAGTTTGGGGGATTTTCTTTGCCGTGGTTATCAATGTTTTGTTTTTGATTCCCATTACTACTGTATATGCTAGATCTGGTTTTAGTTTCGGGTTAAACATAATTGTTGAATTGATTGTTGGTTATATGATTCCTCATAACGGTTTAGCTTTGATGACTATAAAAGCATTGGGATATAATATTGATGCACAAGCTCAGAATTTTGTTAATGATTTGAAACAAGGTCATTATACAAAATTGCCACCAAGGGCTTTATTTAGATGTCAAATGATTTCAGTATTTGTTGCTTCTTTTATCCAACTAGGTATCTTGAACTTTCAACTTGAAAATATTGCTGATTTCTGTGAACCCACGAATAGGCAGAAGTTTACTTGTCCAGGTACTAGAACTTTCTATAGTGCTTCTATAATGTGGGGGGTTATTGGTCCCCGAAAGTTGTTTTCCAGTTTATATCCAATTTTACAATGGTGCTTCTTGATTGGTTTCCTTTTGGCTTTCCCTTGTATTCTTATTAAGAAATATGGTCCCAGAAAGTATGTTAAGTTCTTTGAACCTTCGATTATCATCGGGGGGGTTTTACATTATTCTCCATATAACTTATCTTATTATATTGGTGGGTTTTATGCATCATTTACCTTTATGCATTTTATCAAGAAAAGATATGAAGCTTGGTGGCAGAAGTATAATTACATTTTAACGAGTGCTTTAAGTGCTGGTGTTGCGTTTTCTTCAATTATCATTTTCTTTGCTGTGTTTTATAAAGAAAAGGAACTTAATTGGTGGGGAAATACTGTACCATTTGCTGGTATTGATGCTCTGATTACTGGTAGATTGAATGCTACGGAGCTGGCTCCAGATGGATACTTTGGACCAAGAATTGGTCATTTCCCTTAAATGGGAGTTATTGTTTTGTTGTGATTCTTTGACTCTATACAGAAATTGTGTATACTGTTGTAGTAGCTTTTGTAAAAATTGATATTGTGGTTTCCAGTATTTTTGAAAACATTCACTTTATGTAGGTATTCCAGTCTAAGCCTTCAGCAAACTACAAATAATACGTTTGCTTCCAAAATACTATTTATGGAATATTGGTTGCAAAATGAGAAAAAATTAACGCAAGATGAATGATTTTGCAACCAATGTTTCAGGTTATATTCACCAAAATAGAAGCCATGATCCGTAAGAGTTCACCAAGGTGTTAAATTATACTACAATGCATACACGTATATAATTTGGACGTACTCAGATAAGTTAAGTGGATGTTTTTCATGGTGTAAGTCTACCACATATTAGTTCGGAAAAAACAAGTCCCTTCTTTGTGTCCCATATTGATAGAAACGCAACATCAACCCACATAGATTCACCTGAGCACAGATTCAGCAGCTGAACGTAATCTAGAGATAGAGCAAAGTTTCACATGGAGTATTCTTTTCCTGATTCAGCTTTTCAGCACAGAATCATCGATTTTGTATGGAGAATTAAAGAGAGGACCCCGAAGAAATTTGGGGCGGTGCTGTGTTAAAAAATATGTCGCAACTTGTAACGTGGTTATTATTTGAATTAGGAAAAACAAGCGGCAGAACTGTTTACCATGGTGAAAGAAAGAATCTGATGGGGAAAAAAATCAAGAGCAGAATCGACCAATGACCGTTAGATATGAAATAGAAACATATGTGGCAAGAAGGTGGCTTTACAGTTGTCCATAATATAATATGTATTTTAATTGGAGATTGTTATTGGAGGGCTAATTGTTGCAAGAAAACTTGTTGTGTTGCATAAAAAGCTTGGTGACAATTTTTGTTTTTTCTTTGGTGGGTGGGGGTTGGGAAGAGAGTGGGCAAGAAATTTAGTAAAAATGTGGTTGCATTTTAGTTTCAGATCGTGTGTGTGGACTGACTACTACACACATACACCCCCCACTGTTGCAGAAGTTTTGAATAGAGAGAATGAAAATACATTAATGAGATCTGATCAACCTGATGCTCTACAAGCAGTTATCAATGTATGCGTTATATGTATTTGTGTGAGTAATTTAACTATTTCTCAGACTGACCGTTTGAAAAATCAGTTAAGAGAAATGGTGAAGCGTTATTCTTATAGGCAAACGAAGGAAGCCAAAAAAAAGAAAAAATAGAAAAAAAAAAATAAATCTGTCTTTTTGTTCTGTCGCATAATTTTTCCATTGTCTTTTATTTTTTGTTTGTTGATGATTTTAAATCCAGTTTATTTCGACACCACATTTAATACCACATTTTGTATGACAAAATTAAAAACTATACACACAGCAAACACCTCTAACTAACACACATGGAATCCCACAGATTCTTCCCTTTGATAAAAAAAGGGGGTGTTGATGAATCTTCTCGGGTATAAATTGTGATGAAGATCCTATTTGAATGTGTAATTTTCTTTCTCTCTCTTTTTTTCTTCTTCTTCCTTTATACTCCGTGTCTTTTATTTGTGTTTTCACTTGTATTTTTAATTCCAATTCTCTCCGAGAAATTCAATTGAATCAGGCCGTTTCATCATTAAACTAAAGAAAAAAAAAGAAAAACCGTCCGGTATAAAGAGTTCCGAAAATTATATAAATTCCAATTATACCCCTTGAATATTCTATTTATTTATACACATAACTTCACCCAATTGTCATAATATACATATAACAGTAATGTCCTACTCAATTCAAACAGTTCCAACTACTGCATTCCAAGATCAAAAGCCAGGTACTTCAGGTTTAAGAAAGAAAGTCACCGTTTTTCAACAACCACACTACACCGAAAATTTCATTCAAGCAATTTTGGATGCCATTCCAGAAGGTGCCCAAGATGCCACTTTAGTCGTTGGTGGTGATGGTAGATACTACAATGACAAAGTAATTGACTTAATTGTCAAAATTGCTGCTGCCAATGGTGTCAAGAAGTTGATTTTAGGCCAAAATGGTATCTTATCTACTCCTGCTACTTCTCACGTTATCAGAATTAGACAAGCAACTGGTGGTATCATTTTAACTGCTTCTCACAACCCAGGTGGTCCAAAGAATGATTTAGGTATCAAGTATAACTTAGGTAATGGTGGTCCAGCTCCAGAATCTGTCACTGACAAGATTTACGCAATTTCCAAGGAATTGACAAGTTACAAATTGATTGATTTACCAGAAGTTGATTTATCAACCATTGCTACTACTCAATTAGGTCCAATTGAAATCGAAGTCATTGACTCCACCAAAGATTACGTTCAAATGTTGAAAGATATCTTTGATTTCCCATTAATCAAATCATTCTTAGAAAAGGCAACCAAAGAACAAAACTTCAAGGTCTTATTCGATGCCTTAAACGGTGTCACTGGTCCATACGGCTATGAAATCTTCGTCAATGAATTGGGATTATCCTTGGATTCTATCCAAAACTACAACCCATTACCAGATTTCGGTGGCTTGCACCCAGATCCAAATTTGACTTATGCCGAAACCTTAGTTTCTCGTGTCGATAAAGAAAACATCGCATTTGGTGCTGCTTCCGATGGTGATGGTGACAGAAACATGATTTATGGTGCTGGTACTTTTGTTTCCCCAGGTGATTCAGTTGCTATTATTGCTGAATATGCTGATTCTATTCCATATTTCAAAAAGCAAGGTACTTATGGTTTAGCCAGATCTATGCCAACCTCCGGTGCTATTGATTTAGTCGCCAAGGATAAAGGATTAAATGTTTATGAAGTTCCAACTGGTTGGAAGTTCTTCTGTTCTTTGTTCGATGCTAAGAAATTGAGTATTTGTGGTGAAGAATCTTTTGGTACTGGTTCTAATCACATTAGAGAAAAGGATGGTTTATGGGCCGTTGTTGCTTGGTTGAACGTTTTAGCCGACTATCATCAAAAGAATCCAACTTCTCCAACTTCAATTGCTATTGTTCAAAACTCCTTCTGGGAAAAATATGGTAGAACTTTCTTCACTAGATATGATTATGAAAATGTTTCTACTGAAGGTGCTAACCAATTAGTCGATCTTTTGAAAACAATTGTTGAATCTCATAAACCAGGTGATGAATTAAAACCAGGGTTTGTTATCAAGGAAGCCGATAACTTTTCATACACTGATTTAGATGGTTCCGTATCCAAGAATCAAGGTTTATTTATCAAATTTGAAAATGGTTTAAGATTTATTGTAAGATTATCTGGTACTGGTTCTTCAGGTGCTACTGTTAGATTATATTTGGAAAAACACAGTGACGATAAATCTACTTATCAATTAAAGGTTGATCAATACTTAGCTCAAGAAATTGAATTCGTTTTGGAATTATTGAAATTCAAGGAATTCTTGGGTAAGGAAGAACCAGATGTTCGTACCTAGATAGCTTTTTTGTAAATTAAACACACACATTTCTTTATATATGACGTTATAATAATTTAAAAATTTTGCAAATTAGAGGTTTTAGACAAAAAATACATTATACAATCAATTTAGATTATCCATTGGTCTAAGGGATTGCATACGTAAATAAATCAAAGTATAAATAAATAATAAAACAAAATACATAATAAACATAAATAAACTAATACCAAAATATACAAGGGTGGGAAATTGAATGAGATATATACAAAAACAAGAAACCCCCACATAAATTACCTAATTTAATCTTAACCTCTTATGACCTTCACCAACCATTTCATTCTCATTCTCTCTTTTCATGGAAGGTAAGACAATACCACTATGTTGCTGTTGTTCA
The DNA here is from genome assembly GCA_030557635.1 of Hemisphaericaspora nanyangensis. NCBI lineage: Eukaryota > Fungi > Ascomycota > Pichiomycetes > Serinales > Debaryomycetaceae > Hemisphaericaspora > Hemisphaericaspora nanyangensis. The sequence goes on along the minus strand of JAKTPO010000023.1, from coordinate 155,116 downwards.
GCTAGATTCCCAATTGATGGTAAAACAGTAGGCGTCACATTGTTACTAGTACTTGGAGTAATACTAGAATTCAACGAATACTTACTCAACGAAGGAAGGGCTAATTCTTGAGAAGTCGTCACAACTGCAGCAGGTGTCGATTGAGTAGTAGTTGCAATTGTATTATTTGATTTCTCAGGTTGTTTTTGATGTTGTAAAGATAAAATTTCATCTAATCTTTTCTTCATTGATACTTCTCTTAATCTAGCTGCTTGTTCCATGGCTTCCAATTCCATGATACGAGTACGATACAAATCATTGACAAGTTCCAATTCGGAGATTCTTGTCTTTAACAATGTTACTTCATGGGGGTTATTATTATTATTGCTGTTATTGTTATCATCGTTATTGTTATTTCCATCATGTTGAAATCCATTAGATTGTCTTGGTTGATCTTGCTGTTGTTGCTGTTGTGATCCTTGTTGTTGTGATGTTTGTCCACTACCATAATTGGCAAGACTATTTATCGATGGCAATCCCTCACCACCAGCAAATTTATGTATAGGAGGCAATGAAGGAGTAGAAGATCTTGAAGTATGTGGTTGGAAAGTTGGAGAAGAACGTCTTGAACCGCCCAAAGCAGGTAATTTTGGCGGTTGCGGCACACCTTGATTGTTTAATGCACTTGAGAAAATTGAGCTTGTGGAACTACTTGGACAACTACTACCAGATTGATTTCCTCTACCACCTCTATCTTGACTCATTAAGGAAACTTCCATACCTTTGCCTTTGGATGGTTTGAAAGTTGCATTTGGACCCAATTCATGAGACATAGTTTCCAATGCACCAGCAGCAGCAACTTGAATTGGAGTTAACTTGGAATCTAATTTTGTACTGGAGATTGAAGTAGCGTTGGACAATAATAATGGAGAAGTGATACTTTTCAACCCTGGTGCGAATTGTGTTGGAGTAGATGATGGATAGTGTAATGGTACCTGATGACCTCCAGTGGCAGCGTTAGATTGTAAATGAGCTAAATGATTAGGTAAATGATGGTGGTGATGATGATGGTGGAATGTATTAATGGCTTGAGGGAAGGTAGTGTTATTACCAGCCTTGAAAGTTGCTGGGCTTGTAGCTGCTGAATTATCACCAGTTGCGGGTAATAATGGAGTTAATGTTTGATTAGGAGTATTATTTCCATTATTACTCTTACTCTTCTTTGGTTTAGGGGACTTTCTTCCCTTCTCTTTTCCTTTCAATTCTGGGGTATTAGAAGTTGAAGATTTATTAGTAGCACCATTCACTTGTTTCACTCTATTTCTAGACTTGATAGTATCTGTTTTCAAACTAATTGGTCTTGGACGTCCATGTAATTTCAAGAATAACCCACAAGCATTACACAACACTTGACCAGTTTCATCTCTTCTCCATAAAGGAGTTGTTTGGGTTTTACAGTTGCGACAAATCGGACTGGAGATATTTGTCTTTGTGGTAGTTGTTCCGTTATTATTTACATGAGTGGTTGTCTTTGCGTTTGGTGGTCCTTGACTGTTGCTAATGGAAGAAGCTGTTGAGGAGGAAGATGTTACTGGTGTAGCAGGTGTAATTGAACTAGGACTTTTCAATTGTGGTGGTTTGGAAGGAGGTGTGGGTAATTGTTGTGGTGGTAACAGACTTATTTGATATTCAGTAAATTTACCAATTAACCCGACATTTGGCTTTGTCAAAGGTGGTGGAGAAGCGGTTGTTGATAATGAAAGGGTACTTTCTGTTTTTATAGGTGGAAGTGTAGTTGGAACTGATACACCACCTGTTTGTACAGGAGGAAGACGTTGCAGTATTTCACCTAATGACATCTTATCTTGTATTGGAAGTATAATATTATAACAGTTCAAAAAAGCAGATTTGCTTATTATGTGGAAATTGATTAAAAGAAAAAACTTGGGGGGAAAAATATTATGATCTTTATAAATGAAAGGATCAGCAAAAAAAAATTAAATTGTGTGGAAGAAAATTCTTTCTGTTACTGATAAGATTTTGTTTACACAATTGGTTGTAAAAAAACAAAAATTGAAACCACACACAAATAAACACGTAATATGAAATAAAAAAACAATCAGCAAGTAAGGAAACTTTGATTGTATGTTGGATGGATGTATGAATGAATGTAATGATGTGTAGTCAGGGTATAGCTATAACGGAAAAGTGGGTCTTTTAACACAATCGATTGTAAAATGAAAAAGTTTTTCCGATTGAATATTGTGTGAATTTATTAAATAGATTTGGATAACACACACAAAAGATAAACAAAATAAAACCCGGGTACTTTATCGTGTAGTTTAAAATAGTTGTTGGTTAGGTTGATGTCTTTCTATATAACACTTAAGAAAAGACTTTTAAGTATTTATTCTAAATGGGGGCAAAAAGATTAATAAGATAAAAAGAAAATTTTTTTTCAAATCAGTTTAAGTTATTCTTAGTTCTTATATAAAAATGAAAAATGATTAAAAGATAAAAAGGGCAAGAAAATTTTTTTTTTATTTATCAGTTTTCCTGCATATAGTCTGGATGACCTCATAGTGTGCACTTACCATTTTGGTTTTTTTTCTATCTAATCTCTCTCTTTCGCTCTTTGTTTTATGTTTCACATCAGCCAACTGGTTTATTTTTTTTTTTCAACATCTGGGGGGAGTTTATCGCATCAGCTTATCCCATTTCCTCATGCCTGGTAACCGTTTAAATCCTTACATTCTTACACGTTTTATTCTTTACTTAACTTTGGGTTTTCAATAACTACTGATTCCTTTTTTTTCTCTAAACATATTTCTATACAAGCCTCGATAATTCCATCTCATCCATATTTTTATGAAAATGTATGACTGATGATTAGGCATTTGAAAATTTTCTTTTTTTTTTGTCTTTCCTTAAAAGCCTTCCGATAGGCACTTTGATGCACAGAACGAGAAAAATAAAAAAATAAAAAAATTCAACAACAATCGGCTTTTGGTTCCAACGGCGATAAAAGACATCTTCAGATTAAAAATAACCTTTGGTGCCTTTTCTCCCGCTTATTAGTTCCAAATTAGGCATTTGAATCTACTTATAAGGATAATTTTTTTACACATCTGATATGCTATAGAGGGTATTATTACTTGGTCATTCTTTATTCATGATAGAGCCTCGAGGTGACTGGAAAAAGCACGCTCTCATACGATGTTACATAAATGCTTTTCTTCGCTTGCATGCCACTCCCATAGCCACAGTATCGTTTGTTTTACTACATTCCACATGCCCAAGATTGTTTATGCCCTAGATTTCACTTTTGTCTTCATTTTGATAAGATAACGCATCACTCATTTTATTTTAACTTTTTGTTGACTCAACTTTACATGTTCATTTGTAACTAAAAGCGAATTACCGTTTTTTCTTTCTTTTTTTCTCCTATTGTTCATGCTTGAGGGTCTATGATTAACTTGACAATAAACTGAAATTCTCTTGGATTTTGGTCGTTTATACTTGATTATAGAACCCAGAACACCCTAGTATTAAAAGCGCAAATTATCTTGCGCAGGTGCATATCCGAATAATACCCGGAAAAATTCCAATATCTTCGGAATTAATTGATAAATAGATTCACAAAAACCCTTGAGAAGTCAATGCCCTCGCTACTATTTTCTTTTTCTGAGTCCCCCATTGATTGTTTACTTTACGGAAATCCGAATTCTAGAACGGCTCGTTCAATTGTGCGGCATCATTATTATTTTTCTTTTAATTGCTCTTCATATTTTCCTTCATTAACCGAAATGAGACATACAAATATCTAATCTACTAGATCTCCATCAGCCAACAGAAATCTGACATGGACTATCAGAATTTTAACCAACAAATAACTAGATAGATAAGATTGTTAAAACACTAACTTCATTTCAGCTGCAGGGTTTATAATCATAATGCGCAAGACCCCAATCTCTTATCAGTAGTTTGATAACTGAAAAAAAATGGAAAACAATAACCCTAATCTGCCCCACCCCCACAATTTTTATATATATTTTTGTTTCTTTTGCTGTGATTTGATACATTTAAGATCTACAATATGGGTTTGTTCTTCAGCTTTTTATAATCCTAATTGAATAATACTTAGAATTAGTCTATCCAATTACCCTGATTCAGCACTGTCAAATTTTTATATCGGAAGAACAGTTTCGTTTGACATATTCTTGTTTTTGAAAGAAATTCCTAGCAAACAAAGAATTCTATGATACCAAATCCCCCCTTTTGAAAAATGATTAGACAATTAAATACAGCCACTGACAAAATATTCTAGCACGATGTAAATACCTACTTGCACTTAGAAATGCTAGTTGCACATGCAATCAATAGCCTTCAACACAAGATCGCTTGTAGTGAATCATAGATTTTATTGTTACCTCCCTTTCTACAGTCAATTGTAGAAAGTATTGAATAACCTTTGTATTTCGACCTGGATTTTAGAAAAATAACCAACACTATATATGGTTGTTAATCACTCTAATATTTGCCATACAAATGATATTTTGTAGTTAGCAAGATTGAAGACTAATCCGATCCATTCCGATTCGCATCCGCCTTGTGCTGGAATAATCTAGGAAAATAATTTGTAAAAAACAACTACGGGTATGTCAACACCTTGGTTTGGGCACTGTAAAATATACAAATGCGCAACAACTTAACCAAAACGATTTAATACAAGTCAGTTCATATCTTTTCACACTCTTTTGTTACTTAATTGTTATCAATTCTTACTAATTGTAATAGGATTCGAAAAGTCCTAGAAGTTAAAAATCCGATTGCTGACCTGGATTTTAGTCAAATTCAAGGGCTCATATGAGCAAACTATTTTGTCTTGACTAAAAAAGAAAGACTTCGAATTTGATTTTTCAACATTGGTTGTTAGTCTTCCACAATTTGCTTGGCAGTGTAAATAGTCATCGATTTTCGTAAAATCCAATTTAATAATAAATAAATTATAATAGTGCACGGGAAGAACTATGAATCTGTAATTACAAGGCTGAACAAAAATGTCATGCGGGGATTCCATTACCAAGCAACCATCTGAAAAATTATTTATTTTTTTTGCAGCCTCATTAGATGTATGGGTTGGCTCTGTTCCATAGAACGTATATAAAAACAGGACAATCATCTTCTTTTTCAAGCATTAGCCATCATTAGGTTCCATTATTAATTCATTTATTTATTCCTTGTCTTCTATTCAATTAAACTTTAAAATTCTCAAAATTACAAATGTCTCATAGATATTATCGCCCACCAGACATACGTCGAAAACTTGTGGTTATAGGAGATGGTGCATGTGGCAAGACCTGTTTAGTGATGGTTTTCTCAGAAGGAAAATTCCCTGAAGTCTATATTCCAACTATCTTCGACAACTTTGTAACTGACTTAGATATAGACGGCAAAAGAGTCGAATTGGCAATTTGGGATACCGCTGGTCAAGAAGAATACGATAGATTAAGAGTATTATCATATTCCGGGGCCCATGTCATCTTGGTGTGTTTTTCATTAGTGGCGCCAGATAGTTTGGATAATGTTATGGAAAAATGGATAAGCGAAGCTCGACATTTTTGTGGGGATGTTCCTGTGATTTTATGTGGATGTAAATCAGATTTACGATATGATGAATTGACTCTTCGAAGGTTGAGAGAACAAAAAATGGAACCGCTTAGTACTTATGATGGAGAGAGGGTGGCTAGAAGGATTGGTGCAAAGGATTATATTGAGTGTTCTGGAAAGACTGGGAGAGGAGTAAATGATGTTTTTGAAGCTGCTACTAGAGCATCATTGTTAGTGGGTAAGCGCAAGAGGGAAAGAAAGTGTTGGATTTTATAGAGGGGTGTTGTGGGGCCAAGGATATAGCTTTCCACTGGTCGCGTTGCGTCTGTTAATTGATACTTGTGTAGAAAGTTTATAAAAGGCAATTGTACTAAATTTTATATATTTATTAATTAAACGGAATATATAGTCGGAAATGGATAAACTTCTTTATGATAACAACAGAGAGTGACTAGTACACTTCCATGCTCTACACCTTTGCCCTTATCCGATTGTGAATACTAACATCATATTTGATTCCCAAAAGTAAGATCCAAGAATGCAATATATATATATAAAAGCAGTCCCACCAACTGACGGCTATTAAAAACATTCTCCACTGTTGATCAAGTTTCAAGTTACCAGATACTCTCCAATTAAACTTACTCCATTTATAAATCGTATCTAATTGAGTTTTCAATGAACAGGTCATTAATTTTATACTGTAACACACTTGCAATAAGAGGATTTCTTTATAATAATACACAAATATACAGGATTTGATTGCCCGATCAGTCTTGATTGCATTTCTATTTCAAATAAATGTATATGTTTTAGTAAAGACGTGCTGGAAGTAGTAAAAAAGGAGCCTTGGTAGACCAATGGAAATTTTATCAATTAAATAACCAAAGTGAAGCAAATAGCTGATTACAACAACTGATCAAATGCACCAAACCAAATGGATTGGTGATTACTAATTTAACCAGAACTGGAAAAAGTACCTCTTCCAGGAACATCAAAGCTTAAATTATCATCAAAACTTGAATATCGTTGAGCACCAAGTCTTTTTGAAGAACAAACTCCTTATCTAACTCGTTAAACAATTTCTAAATATATCCAAGAAAAACCAAAATTTCTTCTAATACACTTTTTACTCTCTATAGGTTTTCTTTATTTATCAAATCTACCAAGGGCTGTTGCATTTTGCAGCCGAGTGGTTTAATAGTTTACTATTTTAAGCTATATTATTGGTTTATATGCAGTCATTAAGAATGGATGTGTGAATTTCCAGAATTTTTTTTTTCGTTTTGGATTGCGTTTTTTATTGATTGATTTCAAATTTATTTATCAGCAATTTTTCCGCTTACAATCTCTTCTCTTTTGCAAAGAAGTTAATCCAGATAAACTTAAGGAAAGTGTATGTATATGATTTTATATAAAGTAGTTTAAGAGAAAGATTATGATATGATATAAACGGGCCGGATAGATTATTACATTGGTTGATTTGATTGATTGATTGATTGATTGATTGATTGATTGATTTGATTTATTCAGCATTTTTCTCGTACTTTGTCTTGTGTGTGTTTCCTGTTTGCATGATTCTTAGTTGGATCAATCACAGTCCCTTAAGAAACTAAAATGGAAAAAGGCACGGGTGCTGGTTGGAGTTCATACGATTTTGTCAATAGATATATATGATTAGATTTGGTATACACCAAGTTATCATGCTAAGGTCAAGATCTGGAAGACGTGTCCATTTATTATTGATTTGACAAACAATACCATCAGGAGGTTGTTTTAAACTATATTAAAATGATAATAAGAATTACGTTTGCTATGTGACTATCTTAAAGTACAGACTATACATAGGTAATTTGCTGATCGTGACAGTGATGAATTGATGAACAACCCGTGCCCCTTTTTCGAACCAACAATTATTTTGTGTTCAACATAATTTTTTTTGCTTGTTTGGTAACGAAGAATCGATAAATAGACAATTGGGTAGAGAAAAACTTTCATACGATCATCCGCCTAACCTTCCATTTACATTGTTTATGTTGTTGATTTGATTTTATACAAGAACAATCTGGCTGAGATAAACCTTACTGTTCTGGGAATATGTGTGTTGACTATTGGTACAATTTTAATTTTTTTTGTTTTAGTTTTTGATCGCCTTTGACAGAGGCTGAGTTGTACGAGAGAGTCAATGGGAATTTGATTTTTAGTGAGCACGGTCAGTAAATAAAGCCGAGGTGAAAAAAAAGGTTTCATCAAAGATTGGATTAAATGTTTCGTTCTAGATCACAATTAGACTCCGGATCACAATTGATGTAATCCCTTTGTTTTTGATAGTCTCAAGATGATGACTATATTGTATCATCAAAGTTTACAAGTTGTGTTTATTATTGCCCCCCCTCGCCTTTTCCCATTGTTTATCAAGTTTTAAAAAAATTTATCTATTTATTGATTAAGTTTTTTTGTTGTTTTTTTTGCGTGTAAATGCAAAAAACTGTCAAAAATAGTAACACACATAAAATCCAACAACAACAGTCCACAACAGTCCAGTGAGTGAAAAAAAAAAGTTTTCCTCCTTTCCCAGCCCAACCGTAAGTTCAATTCAATTTGATTAAGAGAGAAAAAAAAAAATAAAACACGAGATCTGAGCAATAATAATAAATAACAAAAAAGGTGTGTGTGATTAAGATTTAAATTAGCAATAAGAAATTGAGAATATATTCTCATTTTTTTATTTTATTTGCTCGTCACATATATATCTTTTAATTACTACCACTACTACTAAAAATTTAAATTTTTACTAACATTTTTGCACTAGCTTTCATTGATTTATCAGATATATTATTAGGACCCATCCTAGAAATAACCTTATCTCACAACAATCACTTAAATTTTTTATTTGCATATACAATCTTGTTTATAAAGAAACAACCTTTACACATACATATTTTACAAAATGGTTAACGGTCCAGCTGAACTTCGTAGAAAATTAGTCATCGTTGGTGATGGTGCTTGTGGGAAAACCTGTTTATTGATTGTCTTTTCTAAGGGTACTTTCCCAGAAGTTTATGTTCCAACTGTTTTTGAAAACTACGTTGCCGATGTTGAAGTCGATGGTAGAAAGGTTGAATTAGCATTATGGGATACTGCCGGTCAAGAAGATTACGATAGATTAAGACCATTATCATACCCAGATTCTAATGTCATTTTAATCTGTTTCTCAGTTGATTCTCCAGATTCTTTAGATAACGTTTTAGAAAAGTGGATTTCTGAAGTTTTACATTTTTGTCAAGGTGTTCCAATTATCTTGGTTGGTTGTAAGTCTGATTTAAGAGACGACCCTCATGTTATTGAAGCATTGAGACAACAACAACAACAACCAGTTTCTTCTGCTGAAGGTCAACAAGTTGCTGAAAGAATTGGTGCCGTTCAATACTTGGAATGTTCCGCCAAGACCGGTAGAGGTGTTAGAGAAGTCTTTGAAGCTGCCACCAGAGCTTCTTTAAGAGTTAAAGAAAAAAGAGAAAAGAAGAAGAAGTGTGTTGTTTTATAAACAATTGAAAGGAAACCCATTTTTCTTTCTTTCAATATATGTGATTCTTGTTTTTATTATACTTCTTAGCTAATTCTGTCTCTTTATATTGGTCGTTTTTGATGTTGTTGGTAGCCCATGGATTCTTTTTAACTATATTTTTTTGGAAATAGAAGCTTTTTTTAATTATTATCGTAAGATCGTCCTCTATGTCAGATAGTTGTCAAAAGAGCTGCATTATGAAGTTGTGGTTATGAAAATTCTAAGTAGTTTTGACTGTCAATCTCTCTGACTATTAGTTTGCTCAATTTAGTAGAATTTTCGCACACCGTGTTTACAGTAGTGTTGAAAAAAAAAACCAAGCGAAACAACTGTTTTGCAAAATAAGCCCACCACCGACAACCAGAAAACTCTTCCGCTATACAAAATGGGTTCATTGAAATCTTTCATCAAGGCTGTCAGGAAGGCAAAAACAATCGCTGATGAAAGGTCGGTGATCCTGAAAGAATCAGCAGCGATCAGAACATCATTCAGGGATACTAATTTAGATCAAACCGCCAGACGAATCAATATTTCCAAACTTGTCTATCTTTATATTATGGGAGAGAAGACACATTTTGGACAAGTTGAATGTCTTAAGTTATTAGCTTCCCAGAGATATGCCGATAAAAGATTGGGTTATTTGGCATGTATGTTGTTATTAGATGAAAATCAAGAAGTATTAACTTTATTGACCAATTCTCTCGATCTTGACATGCAACATCCTAATCCATTCATTATTGGATTGGCATTGTGCTGTCTTGGGAATATTGCTTCTCCTGAATTGGCTAGGGATTTACATGCAAATGTTGAAAAGTTTGTCTCCTCCAAGAATATTTATTTGAAAAAGAAGGCATGTATTGTTGCTGCTACATTAGTTGAAAAAGATCCTGATTTAGCTGAATACTTTATACCTAAAGTTGAAGAATTGATCAATGAAAAGCATCCATCGGTATTATTGGGTACTTTAAGATTAATTGAGGCTTTATATTTGGCTTCTGCAGAGGAACAAAAACATCGTCAAGTCTTGGTTCAAACAATTCCAAAAATCGTTGGTCACTTAAAGAGAGTTACTACTAGTGGATATCAACCAGATTATGATGTGATGGGAACAACCGACCCATTCCTTCAAGTGTCATTATTATCAACATTGAGAACTTTGGCCAATGATGAAAATTGTCCTGCTCAATTTTTGGAAGAAATCAATGATATTTTAACCCAAGTTGCTTCAAATTTGGATAGTGGTAAAAACGCAGCTCATGCCATATTATATGAATGTGTCAAGACTATATTTGCTATTCAATCCGATCAATCGTTAAGAATTTTAGGGGTCAATATCTTGGGTAAGTTCTTATCTACCAAAGACAACAACACCAGATATGTTGCTTTAGATACACTTTTAACCGTGGTCAATATTGAACCATTGGCTGTTCAAAGACATAGATCTACAATTGTTAGTTGTTTAATGGATGGTGATATTTCAATTAGAAGAAGAGCTTTGGAATTATCTTTTGGTATTTTGAATGAACAAAACATCAGAGTGTTAGTTAGAGAAATCTTAACATTCTTAGAGAATTGTAGTGATCAAGAATTAAAACCTTATATCACTTCACAGTTGACTATTGCTGCTAGTAAATATTCTCCAAATGACAAATGGCATTTCGATACTTTAATCAGAATGTTAAAAGTTAGTGGTAACGCATTGACTCCTGATATTATATCCAATATTTTGGCGTTAATTTTACAATGCAACGATCCGGAATTGAAGAAGCATATTGTGGCCAGCTTGATTGCATCGTGTTTGGAAGATCCATCTCAATATGGTTTAGCTTTGATAACTGTGTGGACTATTGGTGAATATGGTGATATAATATTAGGATCAACGGTAACAGTCAAATCGAAAGAGGTACAAGTTACCGAACAAGGAATCCTTAAGCTCATAGAAGATTTGTTGAACTATTCAAATTTTTCTGAATCTGAAAGTGTTCAATTAACAACCTATATTTTGACAGCAACAATCAAATTATCTATCAAATTTAAAGATCCCCAAATTATTGAACGATTGAGATTAATCATAAACTCAAAGACTTATGATAACAATCTAGAAATTCAAGTAAGAGCAGTAGAATATCAAGAAATCTTTGGTCAAGATATTACATTAAAGAGAGGTTTATTGGCAAGAATGCCGCCACCACCTGTCAAACAACGTGAGTCTTTAACTTTGCACAAGTCAGCTAGTGCGAATACAAAGAATACAAAGAGAACCAGTGTTGTGGGTGGTGCTACTACAACACAAGATTTATTGCTAGATTTAATGGATGATGATAATGTTGGATCTAACCAAGGTACAGCAAGTATCCCACAACCAGATATTTTATCCGATATATTTGGTGGGATTTCTAATGAAGCACCTAAATTGGCAACTACACCTTCTAATAATGCTGCTATTTTGGATTTATTCAACACACCAACAGCTTCCGTGGCTGCTTCCAGTGTACCTGCAGCCAAAGAAATCGTCGGTTTCAATGGTACGAATGTGAAAGTAAGTTTCATACCCAAATCATTTCCACAAGATGGTCATGCGATTATGGAAGCTATCATTTATTCAAATTCCAATTCTACAATTGATCAATTTCAATTATTGATTGCTGTACCAAAGACTCAAAAGTTAAGTATTTCATCTACGGTTGGTGGTGATTCTATTGACCCACATAGTGGCCATTCCATAAGACAAACATTAAAGATTACTGGTAAAGTTGGTGCAAAGATTAAATTGAGAGTTAAAGTTAAGTATGGTGTTGATGGAACCCCAGTTGAGGAGCAATTTGATTTTTCTGGATTTGAACAGACTTTATAGATTAGTAGATGGAAATAGTTTATTAATAATATAAAAGAACGATGGATATTAAGTTAATCTCATGTTGTGATAAAAATGTATAGTTGTCACAAGTTTTCCAATTTTGTGACATAATTCTTATATTATTTTTTTTGCATCCAAAACTCAATAAACTCAATAATATTGTGAATGATTCTTCAAGTCATGCAAAAAATCTATTAGAATCGCGTTTGCATTCTCTTATTCAATGTATTGGGGATGACGATTTCTGTGAGAAATTGTAGTGAATAGATACACTCAATGAAATATTGTAAGTTTTCTTAACAGCTTCTGTTATATGTATATAGATCTATTGAACCCCTCCAATTGTCAAGTTGATGGTTTGTAAGTATCCAATTTGTATTTGGAATATGATTTGAGTGATTAGAGTGAATTATTTACTGGAAAAACGACTCATTCATTGTTGATTAAGATGACCTAGTTTTGGTAAAAAGAGATAATTCAGGGGCTTGCTGTTGCGATGGATGAAGCCTAAGGCTTGAAGAAAAAAAAACTGCTCCTACCTTGATTTCTTGATAGAGAAAACAAGGAATAAACCCATGGAATGAAACACGTACCCACAAGCAACATAATAATATGTAAAGTTACTATTTCACTGGTATAGTAAAATGAAAATTGATAAGAATAAGAAGATTAAATTTCATGGAACTACCCAATCAAAAAGACAAGACCCTGGGATTTCCGATTTCAAGTTTCAGAGAGATTTTCATTTGCAGTCATTCCCTTCTCCGCATATAATTCACTTTTACTTTCTTTTATATGACCCCCCCATCATCTCATCCTTCCCCCTTACTCCCTTATATAATTTCCCTTTTGAAGCCCTGGTTTAGATTTGTTTACACTACTTTTCTTCTTTTGCTTTCTTTCTTTCTTTCTTTCTTTCTTTACGTTCTTCGTTTAATATTCAAATATGTTTAGAATTTCCCCAGTTAGAATCTTAACCCGTTCATTTTCATCCACTGCCAGAAGACAAGTCAGTCATGATATTGGTAATGGAATGCATGGAGAAAAGACTTGGCCACTGGTAAATCTTATCATTAAGAATTATCGTCATGAAGCTTATTTGGCCTTACAATGGGCTGCAGCTTTCACTACACTCATGGTTGCTCCTTACTATTTGTTTCGTAAAGGTAGCAATTTCCTTCATAACGTTCCAAAAGATAAGGGAGCTCAAGTTGAAGTTCATGGAATTTTGAATCGAACTACCGAAGTTCACCTTAATCAAGTAAAACCTGCTTAGTGTATTGGCTTATCCCAAGCATGAGAAATGATTATGTTGTTTAGTTTGATTTGTTTAATGACTTTTAAGATATGTATACTTAAACTATAATAAATATATATCGTATAACGTTTTGATTCTATTAAATTTTCCAACATTTTTGATTTCCCTATTTTGTAAAGAATGTAATGATTTCAATTCAGATTCTAATAATAATTCCTCTTCATGACCTTTAACATCTTCACGTTCACATTTCTCCAATAAAATCTTATAATCAGATTTAAAATCTTGAATATTATTCAAAATTTCAGCCATACTGAAAATCAATGAATTCAACAAAAACTTATAACTTGGCCATTCTTTATATCTAAATAAATAAAATGTCTTGGATGCTGCTCTATCAGCACTTCTTGGAACTTCTTGAATCTCAACAACATTGGCTTTGATTAATTGATACACTTCATTACGAACAGTCTTTTCTTTCAATAAAACAGCATTGGAAATCGCTTTTTCGTCACCTAATTTCAATGACTTCAAACATCTAAGAACTCGGAAGGCGTTTGGACCAAGAGTGGTCTTTATCAAGCTTTCAAAGTTATATTGCTTTAACTGCTTAGTCAAGGATACAAATGGAATAGTGTAGGTACCTGGTGAAATTTCAATTAAGAATTGAATGCTAGTGCCTGAGGTTAATAGTTTTAGATGATGTTGCACCAATGTGGTTGAATGAGGATCTGAATTATCTGTGGAAGAAGAACTAGTGATATCACCATTGGAAAAAAGTGCTTCTTTGGCAATTTCTTGTGAATCCAACAGCATTAAGGAACCTTCGTTTTCAAGTTTAATCTTTTTCTCAGGTACATCAATTAAGCTATCATCTTCTAATGGTCTCTTTTTCAATTGTGGCTTCAAGAAATTATGAGTCAATATCGAATTTCTCAAGTCAATATCATCAGGTAATAATCTAACCACTTCTCTAATATTGACCACAATCTTCTTCTCGTCAACTAATTTAGTTTCAATCAGATTGATTAAACTACGCTCTTCTTCAGGATCATTGATTAATCCAGAAATGTCCAAAAACGGATTACGCAATTCTGGACTATTTTGTTCAATGATCTTCAAGGCAACTTCATATATTTTGGCAGTTAATACTCCAATTCTTGATTTGGCCAAATTTACCAATGCTTGAGTTCTCAAATGCTTTTGGAATCTTGCTAAATTGACACAAACTATCAAGTGAGGTTGTAATTTCTTGATACCATCTTTTGAATCATATAATTCTTGTGAACTATGACCTTCTTCCAATAATTGAGTTAATTTCACTTTTGTTTTTTCTTTAGCTTCAGCAACTCTTTTGATTTCTGATGTAGTAGTTGATCTTGGTGTAGTTCTCAAACATTCTTGAAAAAGTTTATTCCAGATATCATTTAATGGGTGGTAGTTAATAGGTTGTAATCTAGTTAACCATCTTTCATTAAACAATCGGAAAAACAATGATTGTTTTTCTAATTTAATTTCAGGAGTATCATCAAATTGTCCAAGATAATCAGATACTTTGACATGTCCATACATTAATATATTCTGAACAATCTCAGCTCCATCGTCACCAAATTGTCTCTTGATATGGTTTATAATATCACCAGCATGCACAAATAACAATAATCCCGTCTCATTCATGGAATAATAAATGGTCTTTTTGGAAGAAGCTACCGATTCTTCTTGTTGCCAATAATAAACACAATTCAACTGAATCAAAGAAACCAAAGCGGATTTTACCGACTTGATTGGAATCTTTGTGCGTGAAGCTATATCACGGGATGTGAGACGTCCATTTGCAATAATACAAGATATGATATTTGATGCAACCTCGCCTAGATGAGTTCTAGCGATGGTAGTGTAAAGATATGATTTGGGGGATTGGTATTTTGATATTTCCGCGAGTCTTGGGTCCATTTAGAGAATGTGCGGAGGGGGGAGTTCTTGGTATTTAGATTAGTTCAATAGAAAAAGGGGATACAGAATGCGAATATCAGGTTCGTGGTTCCTGATTGTGGATCTACGGTTTTAAATCTTGAAATAATTTTCATACTAATCATCTCTTCACTTACAAAAAATTTTGGTGATTATATGCAGAATTTTTAATTTCACGTGACTCCTTTTTGTAGCAAAAATTAAATGAGGGGAGTTGAAATAACCAACTTTTCAGAGCAATAGGCTCTTACAATGAGTATTTACAAAAAACGTAAAAGTATAAAGCTGTGGCGTTTTGATTAAAAGATGTATAAAGATGGTGGGTGCTTTCATGATTTGAAGGCTTCATTTAGCACTTGCTTAATGAAAGCATTTTTAAATGTCTTGGCTTCCAGAAAGTACGTTTTGAGTGCTTGAGTTGCAAACCAGTGCAAACAGTTCAAGAAGAATCGGAAATATTTTTTTATTGTTTTCTTGAATTGTCGGTTACTCTTCAATAAGTTTGTTTGAGTTATTGACATTGTTCTTGAAGTATAAATGTATTCTAGAAGGAAAAGGTTATCATTGCTAGGAAATTATCAACGGCCAAGAACCTAATTAATTTGCAACCAAATACTTTTTGCTTGTTAAACAAAGTAGATTCAACGAATGGTTTTTTTGTGTGTTGAAATTCAACATGCGACGGTGGAGATATGCAGCAACCAAAATCGTTGTAGCCCTGTATACGGTAGTTTTACAGTGATTATTGTATTTCATCCCGTAAACAAGTGTCATTTCAATAATGCACCCCGTCGTCGGGGAACAACATTTTTATTAGCAACCCGACCATATCGTTTCGAGCTCAAGGCTTGACAATTATACTTGGAAAAGTTGCTTGCCTAGCAACAAGCGAGTACCGCATTGGTAATTATCATTAATTGCAACCAAAGAAAGCAAGAAATTGACAAGGAAGAGTGACGCCATGTTATTGTCCATTTTTCTTCCAAATATCACACATTGTCCTTTCTACCGAACATGACGGAGGGCAAAAATCATTAGGAAAATCAAAAAGCAATGAGTTCGATCGATAGAAATCGAAAAATGTTTAATTTGCCCTCGAGAATCATTTTCTTCACAAGCCATGTATTGGGGGAGTGGGGGGTGGGGGGTGTCATCCGTTCGAGGATGGTTTCAAAAGAAAAGTTTATGAGAGCTTTCGCTGTCAAAGGATGACAATTGTTTGCTCTTGTGTTTCCAGTTTGTCATTCAAAAGGGGCTCTGCCTTGTCATACATTTCACTTCATTGGGTGAATTACCCACAGTGAAGTCTTCTCTTATTTTGCCTAAAAAAGAGAATGTTAAAAGGATCTAAATAACTATAAATTTTCCCACCCCTCCTATCTATTGTTACACCTATCTTTATGTGTATATCCAGAAATTGTTGGTAACAGCAATCTCTCAGTATTTTAAGATTTCTTGTTCTTTGTTATTGTTTGTGTTAATTTTTTCTTTTACTTGATTGGGCGATGGCAATGTAGTTTTTGTCCTTAACCTTCGCCCCCCCCAGTTTGTTGAGTAAGGCGGGAAAAAGAGCTTCGGGTGCAATGATATATACGAGGGAAAGCCACATCTAATTCACCTGACAAGTGAAAGATGAAACTACTCACCAATTAACACTGTGGTGT
Organism: Hemisphaericaspora nanyangensis; assembly: GCA_030557635.1. Lineage (NCBI taxonomy): Eukaryota > Fungi > Ascomycota > Pichiomycetes > Serinales > Debaryomycetaceae > Hemisphaericaspora > Hemisphaericaspora nanyangensis. Next base: position 138,209 of record JAKTPO010000023.1, on the reverse strand, counting down.
TCACACGAGGTAAATATGTGAATGACTAATTTTTGATAATGACAAGTTGTAATGTTACGAGAAGAAAAAAAAGAAACCATAGTATTTAAACAAACCCTGCACTATAAAAATTTTGATTAGTAGGATGGGGCTGTTGACATTCGACGAGGCTTGATGATGATGATGATCAAATTCTTACGTTTGTTGTTGGTTTTCGTTTCTTTCTCTCTGACTCATATTTGCTGTTATTTTCGTATATGTGTCATTGGTTTACTTCATTTGTTGTCTGTTTGTTTTCTCTCTCCTCCCCCCACCTTTTTCTTTATTTAACATTCAGCATTTCTCTACTCCATTTATCCTTAAATCTTTTTTTTTGGTTTCTTATCTCTTCTTCTTGTTCTTAATTTTCATATACCAACAATAACGTTAGATTTACACTTTCTGTGTGTATTCCACCCCCTCCTTGACTAAATCCTTTTCTTGTATCAAGTATATATATATAAAGTTAAGTTAACCTACTCAATACAAATTATTTGTTTATCCGCTCCGATTTTTTTTGTATTATCTTTGTTTTGTTTTGTTTTGTTTTGTTTGGAGTGCTATTATTATGGGACTGATCTGATAAAAGACAAATCGTGTTCGTCAAATAGTTAAACCCACGCACATAGCCACACACACACCTTTGCCTTACACACTATCCACTAATACCAAACAACTCAGTATATAACAATTGATTCTGATTGTTGTTAATTCCTTCATTTTGATACCATCTAGCTTTTCATAAAACAGCACAATGCCAGCTGAAGGTCACAACAAACTACTAAATGCTGATGCTTATCTCAAGAAACAGAATGCCAAATTGATCCAAGTGATACAGAACTTCTTTACTAAATCAGCACAGGTCATACTTGAAGCAAGAACTGAGTCAACAACAATATCTACTGCTTCCGTATTCTACTCACACCCACCAAACACGAATCCTGACGCGAGTCAAAAACTTAACAAATGGTTTAATCTAAACATGTATTCACCTTCCAATTTCATGAAAGAGGAGTTGAGGCTTTGGTCTCCTGATTTAGCGCATATCCCTCCCATGATTATAGAAACCTATCTTGATTTACAACAACTACCCGAGAATCTTACTGTTGTTCTCGTGGATGAGAATAATAACTCGTGGACAGTCACTAAATCTGGTGGTAAGAAACATGAAATTGTGTTGGAAAGATGGTTAATTGAATTTGATCAAAAATTAGCATCATCGGCTATTGTTGATGAATTAACCTTGATTTATAAACAAGCGATCGTATTGTTTAGAAGCATTTATGGATTTTCTAGATTAATGCCAGCATTTAAATTAAAGAAAAAGTTACAATCAGATGGTAATAATAAACTAAATTTAGGTAATAAGATATTAGATGGGAATCAACCAATAAGTTCGAAGGGAAGAATTGGTTTATCCAAATCAATAATACCACAATCAGTCTTGCAAGCAGAATCTCATATGTCTCAAAAGATGTTTCAGCCAATTAATACAAGCTTAGGAGCGTTGAAAATTTCCATTGCTTATAGGACACATTTCGATTTCAGAGTTCAACCTAATGAACAAATACTTTCTACTCATTTCATATCAATAGACAGACAAAAACATCATAATCAACAGAAGCAAGAAGAAACACAACATGAGCAAGACCTCAAAGAAGATGAAGATACTGAAGAGGAACTTACAGATAAAGTTGTGTCACAATCATTATCACCTTGTACTTCAGAAGTCGAGCTTATGAAAGAAACAACTCATACTCCAAAAACTAAACTAATAATACAGCCATTCAAAGTTGGTGCTTTGAGTACTTCACCTCCACCATCAAATTTACAATCGTCATCTTTGGAACGAAGAATTTCAATCACAAGTAATAGATCAGGTTCAAGTGCTTCCCTTGCTGCATTCTTGAGAAATCCTAGAAGTAGCACACCTGCTGTTACAACCACGACACCAATTGCTACAACGACATCGGCAAATATTCCAATTACAAGTCCTATGAATGCTCAACATAATGTCTATGGAGGCTATAATTCATCTTTCCCACGATCTATTGGATCGTCTACTGGTCATGAAGATTCAATGTTTGCCAACCCTGATAGCACCAACAACACACCCAGGTTTTCATCTTCATTTGGGTCTAGAGCAAGTAGAAGGTTCAGTAATACAAGCTTAGGGAAACAACAAACGCCAGATTTAGGTATGGGAAGAAGTACTAGTGTTGATGCAGCATTAAGTGGTCTTTATGGAGATGATGATATTAGTGAATTTGTAAGAATGATAGATAGCAAATCTGATTTAAAGTTTTCCAGTTCATCATTCAATATAAATGAACAATCATCGACTTCTACTACCCGAGCTCATGTCACTTCTAACGATTCATTGAATAAGTTCCAATTATTAAGAAGTCATCATCAACAAGTAAGTGATAATGTTAGTGCAAGTGTGATTCTCCAACAGCGTCAACACCTGCCAGGAAGCAATACCAGTACACCAAGCACTTCGCATGGCACATATATGGGCAATTTAGTTCCAGGATCACGTCCATCCAGTAGAAAGGGTTCCTTAAATTCACCACCACCGCCTATGCCAATTGGTTCCTACGATTTACATTCACATCAGCAACATCCAATAGTATCTTCCATACATTCAAGAATCAGAGAAAGTTCGTCGCCTCGAACTAGAAGAGAACTGGATTCGAATGAAGGTAGTAAGAATTCGTTCTTAAAATCCTCAACTCCTGTACCAATGGGTGGTGCAGCCAGACTCTCTCTTGCGAGAACCACAAATTCACCACCTACTCGACATAGTGTTAGTCCAACCGCTATTACTGATAGTAGCTCTACGAAGAAAATAGAACCAGTAGGCAAGAGTAGTGCCACCACCGTAATTACCGGGTTGGCTACCACTCCATCCATCTATTCTAATAGGAGATCAATCTTGTATGAAGACGTGTTTGATGATGATGACGATGATGACTTGTCGCGTCATCACGACGGGGATAATAATAAACAAGTTAATAAAGAGAAGAATACTACAATGGTTGTGAATGGACGTGGTGTTGCAGCTGCTGGAAAGAAGTCTTCTATTTCCTCTTCGTCAAACCATCAGGATGATGAAGATGAAGATGATTTGTTGTTTACTATGAGCGATATGAACTCGAGATAGAGAATATCAGCTTATTTTTTTCCTTGTATATACTTAGTAAGTAGCACAGTGAATAATATATATGTATTAACCTATTCGGCAACTTGTAACTAAGCACTGGGAATGAGGTTTTGCAGGTTAACGGAAATATGACGGTTTGGTTTGTAGTATTTTGTGACATATTAGTTACCTAGGTTACCACTATGCAATGGAATTTGAAATTGGCGCACAAAACTGCTTAAATGATAGATCCTTTCAACTTTAATATTTTCTTTTTGTGTGCTGCGAAAAAATTGTTCCAGAAAATAGTATTTGCGAGATCTGACATTCTTCCGTCAAGGCTTTCTGGGGGCTTCTGAATAAAGAATGATCATTTTCTGGAACAAGGAGTTGTTAATTAAGAAAAAATAGGAATTACATTATGGATTTAGAGATCTCCACAAACTAGATCCCCTTAAATGTATAATCAGCCGGAATGGTTGATGAGGTTACACGTCTCTTAATTCTGATACCCACGGGATTTAATTACCTGTCGCACCTTTGCATCAATTCGCATGGAAACAATACAAATGTTTTCCATGTGCTAAACATGATCGGTTAGAATTTACAAGGGGGAGCGTATCTACATGTTAAATCTATAATTAATAAATTAAATTATCGTATTAAAACTATAGGGCTGATATTAAAAGAAAATCATAACGTATGTAAAATTAAGAAGGGGGGTGCCCGCATTTTAGATTAGAAAAAGTTTTAAACATTGCCTCAAAAATATAACACAACATTAAACGTCATCTTGAAAACTAACTTATTCGCTGGCATCTTGACCAGGGTTACAAGTTTCGTAGTTCAAAAACTTGAAAAGATACCAGATACCAGCGGCAATGGCAGAACCAAGGAATGGGCCGACCCAGTAGATCCAGTGGTAGTTAGGGAAAGATCTAGCAGCAACACATGGACCAAAAGTTCTAGCAGGGTTTAAACCAGCACCAGTGTAGTAAACACAAATCAAGTGTCCTAACATTAAGGCAATACCAATAACAAATGGAGCCATAAAGGTAGCCTTGGACTTTTCAACGGCTAAGAATAAAACAGTAATACACAAGAGTGCAGTACCGAAAGCTTCCAAGAAAAGACCTCTACTTCTAGAAACGCCAGCATTTAAACCATTGGCGAAAAGAACTTCACCTGGAGTCATGGCAGAAGCGGCACCAGCAGCAGCCATACCAGCAATCATTTGAGCAACAAACATAATGGCACCTCTGATAGGTGGAACAGCTCTAGTTAAAACCAAAGTTAAAGTAACAGCTGGGTTTAAGTTACCTCCACTGATTCTAAAGAAAATGAAGACACTGACCATAACACCAAAACCGAAACCAAAGGAAATCATAATCAATTGCATTGGGTCAGAACCTTCACCCTTGGCTGGGATGGTTGGATCTAAGTTAGCGATTTGAGCAATGACAAAAGCAACCCATAAGAAGATAAAGGTACCAAAGAATTCACCAAAAAAGGCAATTAAATGATTCTTTAATGCGGATGCCTCCTTTGGTTGTTCGAATTTTGGTTCGTAAGTTTCAACTGGTTCTTGTTGTTGAGCTTCGATATCACTTGCAGTCATTTTTGCTTATTTAGACTTGAATCAAATACAAATTGATAATTAGAAAAGTGTTTGAAGAGAAAGAAGAAGAATCAAATTGGTAAATTGATTTTTTACAGAAACCAGAATTGATGACCATTTATATAGTAATGCTTCTTAAGTAATTGGGATGAAATTTTACTAAATCCTCATGATGGGATATACTAGTAAACTTAACTAAATTATAATTTTTTTATGCAGCATTATTTTTTAAGAAATATTATAGGTAGGAAATAAAAAAATAAGCAAATAAAAAAAAGGATTTTTCCATGGATCACATAAAAAATATTTCTTAATTCTAAAAACTACTTGATGACTTGTAAGTTTAATTGTGAAATTTAAAGTTCTATTATTAGAATCCAGACCCGAATCAGGAAATTCCATGTGTTCCCCGAGGAACATAAACATGACCAACTTATATGAATCGCAAAATGAACATCATTACTTAACAGCGAGAGGGGATACAACTTTATTCGCTTTCGCTACAATTGAGAGACATACAGTAATAATATACCCAAACTCATCCAACTGTTAGAATTGTGAGACTAGTTGTGTTTCTCTTTATCTGAAAGCACTGGTCTTCACGCCTGAGTTGAGAGTTGAAGAACAATCAATATTGTTTCTATCAAAACAATCGAAATAGTTTTGAAATAGTCGCGTATAATCTTCAAAGTACTCCAAACAAACTAGAAGTTAAAATGGCGTGTCAACCAGATACCTTCTTTTGGCTAAAAGTTATACGATCGTTCAAAGATCAATATCAAGTCTACCCAAATGAACTTTCTTCCGTTTATCAACTGACGACTGACAGTTACAGTACTTGTCAATACTGAACCTTAATTTAGGCTGCAAGTATTCCATGTCTTCATAGAGCATGTACCCGGATCTTCGTCGTTTCTACTTGTGCTTGGATACTGCAGTATAGGATGATGTTTTTGGTGACAAAAATTCTATAACCAAGTATTTGTTTTTTTATAATTAGAATTTGAATTTCACTCCCCACTCTCCTGCCCACTTGGAGAACATGAAGGTCCACCAATGAAAGTCGCCCTCGATGCAATAATGATTTGTTTTTATCAATTGAACCAGTTAAATCAGTTCAATTGACCCAGGGTGCAAATGAGATTGCGACCAATTAATTTTTTGCAACACTAATCCCCCTGTTTCTGGATGGGTTTTTGTGTTAAAATACTTCCAGGAGAAATTTCTTGCGAAATGCCAGAAAAAAAATATCATTTATTTTTTAGACGCTTTGCATTGGATCTTCTAAAAAAATTATTTGAAATTTACACTTTGCATTACAGAATTGCGCATTATATAAAATTTTTTACTGGTTATTTTTTTAATTTCAAACGGAATCCTAGGAGCACCTCACGGCAACAAACCATTGAATGCTTAGGTTAACTGATTTAGGAAATACTGAAACAATAAGGCAAACTTGTTCGAGAATGAAAATAAGAATACAAAAACTCCCACCATGTTCTATTCCATCACTTCCATAGAATCACACACAAAAAGCACTCTAAAGAACTAGCCGCCGAGGATGAAGGTTCTTGCTGGGTAGCAGAAATAGTTAAGAAAATGCATCTCAGGAACATTTCTCGTTTTGCTTCATGCTGTTTAATACTTAGTCACATCAGTTCTTATAGTTAAACCATTGCTCGAATAATGAAATCTCAATTTTCACTGTAGAATTAGTTTATTAATTCTGACAAAAGAACAAATATTATTTTTTTTTGCTTGTGTGTGTGATAAAGCCGTACCTTAGTAGTGCTCCCCTTTTGTTTTTGTGAGAAGCAATGAAGTCAGCCTTGGACTTTTCAACATTAACTAAAGCAACGTTCCGGCTTTTGAAATATGCAATAATACAAGCGTGTTGGGTTTCAAGAAAGCAAAACGTGTTATTTTTAGTAAGCGATACTAGAAACAACAATGCATCATTTTTCAAAGCACTAAATTATTGAGTAGCACTCAACCGCTCTCATCTCTTTTAGCTGCTAACGTTTGGAGTGAATATGAAGATATTTTTCTTCTTGGGTGAGAGCTTTGGGATTGAATAATGCTTGGTTTATATAACTTAACTTGAGCCAAGAATAGATTCAAGAATTGTTGGTTCGAGAGGTGATATCGTTGGGTTGTGTGAAATTTTGTAGGTTATTCATGCAAAGTTTTACAATAATTGGTTTGAAACGACCCCACCAACAAAATAAAAAACCAATATACTACAGTAGCTTATTATTCTCACTCCTTAATATACTAAAACAACATCATGGACCGCCTGATGTAATTGATGGGAGCAATTGTGATCTTCTGATAGACAATTTTAATTCCTGAACCTACATATACTCGCAGAATGCTTCTAGTTGCCCCAAAGCATAATTAACTTAATTATTGATTACAATGACCACTAACGCACTATCCCATGAATCTTATTTTTGGCAAGATTATTTAATACAAGACTATATTTAGTTTCTTTTACTAATTATTTGATTTCACTTTGCAGAACTTGGGGCATCTGAAACCTCGCAACATCCATGATTCATAACCGACTGTTTTGAGGTTGATACAAAAGAGCTAGCGACCAAGCTGAAACACCTCAGTTAATCTTTGAAACAAATACTTGTAATTGCAAGTAAAGTATAGTTGCAGAATGTAATTATAATTCCCACATACGACTAGGATACATCAATTGGCACCAGATTGCTAAAAGTTGTGGTTTACTAGTTGATCAGGAAATATCGCAATTTCCTGCGATACTCACGTGATCTTTAGTATATTGCAAACCAATCTCATTTTTCTTTTTGTTTTCATAGAGTGAAACTTTTTCTATAAAGGTCTTGGAGGTCACTTGGATTATACAATTAAACTATCGATTAACACAAGGCAATGGGGAGCAATCAATTCCCGTCACCATTTGAGATCAAACCTATCTATAAGAAGGATCCATCATTAGAAGAAACCCCCAAGAAACCAAAATCATGGGATCTGAGTTTTGCAAATTCGACAACGCTTAACATACAGCACGCAACGATTCAACCAAATCATGAAGAAGAAGCAAATGAAGTTATTAACTGGATAGATAGTTTGAAACAAAGGTATAAGTCGTTGAAGATCTCCAATGAACAAGAAGAATTTCAGATGATCAATGAGAGAAATGAAGAACGTTTAAGAGAAGAGTATCGAACCAAAAGGTTTGATGCAGACTTTGTGAAATTGGGGAAGATTATTCAGGAACAGGAGCAAGAACGAGAAAAAATGATACCGGAACAAAAGGAGGATCTGGAAGAAATTACAACCTTTTCCGAGGAGGAGGATGAAGCAGAAGAAGCCGAGGAGGAAGAGGAAGAGGAAGAGGAAGAGGAAGAAGAAGACGATGTTATTGAAATTTTATCATCAGAACCTGAAATTGACGTTCAACTTGAAGAGAATAACCAGCAAGGTCCTTATGACCAAGCGCAAGATCAATTAGAGCATTTGTATAAGTCTCATGTCCAACAACCCTCAAACATTTCTCACCATGTTGGAGCAAAGCATCATCATAGACATTTCTATCAACAATATGATGATCATCTAGGAAGCGATGAAGGTGACCTAGAAGAGGAGAATGAAGAAGAATCTGACTATGGCGTAGAAGGTGAAAACGAAGAAGTCGATGCAAATATCGATCCATATATGCATTCCAACGAAATACAACACGAGCATACCTTTGCAATAGCTCATGAACATCGGAATATATATCAGATGATTGATGGGAGACCGAGGTTGTCAGATAGCTTACCTGCCAGCTCTTCGTTATATCAGCAGAAATTTTTAGAGGAGGAAGACAAGGGGGAACTTTTTGGATCAAAGGAAGAGGAATCATTAGAAGAAGAATCGCAAGCTGAAGAATCACCAGAGGAAGAATTGCAAGCTGAAGAATCACCAGAGGAAGAGTTGGGTTCAGAAGCTAGTATTTTCCCGCAACCATCACATGAAGAAGAAGCCAACAATAATGACGATGAAGTTATAGTATTGAGTTCAGAAGGAGAATCAGAAACGAACCTTTCAGACCTGGACGAACAGGAACACAGCGAATCACAAAATTCTCAAGTGGAAGCAAGCTCAGAAGAGTCTGAGGAAGAGTCAGAATCATCAATTGAAGAAGAATCCGAAGAGGCAACATCTCGGCAGGAAGTGCATCACCAAATGAAATCGAATGTGGAATCGGAGGAGTCAGATGAGGAAGCTTCAAAACAAGTGCTGTTAGGACAGAAATCAGAAGCAGAATCAATTATAGAACAGGAGGATATCGAAAAGGCAGTCCTACGCGCACAACAAGAATCATTGATTAGTTACCAGTTACATCCAGCACTTCGTCGTCCTGATGTCATGTTCTCAGATAATCAATTATTCGATCTTGCATTAGCAGCATTAAATAATATGGAGCATGATCATAAGTCGCATCAGATGGTTTCGGGATATACCGCAGATGCTGAACTCACAGACAATATTACAGGAAATGTTGAAGTTGAAGATGAACCCTCGTTTCGTCATGTGAAAGCGGAAAATATGGCAACTGTACCCAATCCATTCTTTGTTGAAGAGTTCGCTGAAGAAGTTATCAATGAATCAATCAAGTTGGATGATTTTGACCAGAATAGATCAGAAGGTTCTTTAGCCGATGAAAGTCAATTTGAAACGAATTTGCCATATCTGAGACCAATGGCATCTTCACCACCTCCAGCAGGAGAACAAAAACAGCAACCAGACACAATGGACGAAGACATTTCATCAAGTAGTGAATCGGATGGTGAACATCCTGTGCCAATATTCAGAACTGTTGAAGAAGAAGAACCAGAAGTTGTCTTGGAGAAATTGAAGGAAACAGAGAGAAAGTATCAAATTAAGTTATACTCAGTCTCTGACATTGAGAATCTGTTGTTGGCCTCTCAACCAACAACATCATTACCTGGTTCAAGGTTAGCATCAATTGAGCCCGAAGGTATCAGAGTGAAAGACAAGGATCACAAACAGGTAAAACAAACGGATGCAGATCAGGAATGTATTGAGTCAATTCAATCACATCCGACAGAGGATGGTAATATATCAGTGGATAATAATAAACTGGAAACCCATCTTGACGAAGGTATTGTCGTTGACAATTTTCAACTAAGCAAGGAAGTTATTCAACATGAGGTGAATCAAGAGATGTTAAGACCAGAAGCAGCCCCGGAAGACTTAGGTATAAATGAAGAACTTATTTCTATTTCCGAAGATAAAATGGAAGTTAATGAACCAGAAGAAATTTCTCAAACATCTCTTGAACAACAGAAAACACAAGGGAAACACTCGGATCAAGCTGAGGATGCTGGCATTCATGAATTTGAGGAATCAAACGATCTTGAACACGAAGTTAACGAGGTGGATTCTCACAGTTTTGAGAAGTTAGAAAGCGAACAAGCCCCAGCACACGCTGAGTTGAAATCTGCGTGTACGCAAGAAGCCGAAGGTGAAATTGAAGTCGAAGTACAGAAGCAAGATGACGTAGTTGACAACAGAGAATCTGAGTTGGAAACAGAACCAAAGGAGAATAATATGGATCTTTGTCCTGAAGAAGAACATGCAACAATAGTAGACCAGGAAAGCACAGAAGGCCTTCAATATACCGCGCAACTGTCTGGCGACGAAAGTGATGAAGAGGGAACTAGTGAATCTGAAGATGAAAACCTTACAGTCATTAATCCCCCTATCGTTAAGGAGTACAAAAGCAAGTTAGAGGTTGAATCTGTTGTACAAAATGAAGAAGACAAGGATATAAACCTGCCAAGTGAATCAGACAAAGCAAGCCAACGTGTCATACAAACTCCTATAATCAAATCCTACGCAGGGGACGCTGTTTTCGAGACACCTGCATCGTTGTCGAGTATACCATCCGGAAAATGTTGCGAACAATCATCGGCTCCAAACGGCGAAAACTTAGAAACTATTGAAACTCCTGTCCTTGTTGATAGAATTTCATCCGAAGCTACCACACCCACTATTGACTGTGGTGTTGAAGAAACTCCCCTCCCAGAAGATGAAGAACTAACTGTTATCCAGACGCCTGTTGTCAATGATGGCAGTGTCCCTGAAACGAAACAAGCGGAAAGTGAGGATGATTATAGTTCTGAAGAAACACCTGCTCCCGAAGATGAAAACTTGACCATTATTGAAACACCCGTTGTCAAACCAAGGGGACATATTCAAGCTTTCAGCGAAGAAGCAGAAGTAGAGGCTGAATCTGAAGTTGAGTTAGAAAAGGATGAAAAAAGAGCTGAAGTAGTAAAGGAAGATGAAGTAGTAAAGGAAGATGAAGAAATGGTGACAGAAAAGTGCGATCAAGATGTTGAAGTAGAGGAGGAAGCTGTTGAGGTAGAAGAATTGCAGAAAGTAGAAGCAGAAAGGGAAATTAACGAATCGTCAGAGGACCAAACAACGGGTGATATTCCAATCTCAGATGATACTAGAGTTGAAAACTCAGATAACATTGCAGAGTATTTAGAGAGTTTGCGCAAGCTTGAAAGTGATGTAATAGAAAAACCCGAATTGGCATCAATAACTGATGAATTAATGGAAATCGGGGAAGAAGAATCACAAGATGATAATGACGAGAACATTGAATTTGAAGTCGATGGCGATCACAAAGGTGCACGTAATGCTGAAATAGAGGGCAAAGAATTACCTGATGATAATCAAGTTGTACTCGCTGCTTTAAGAACACCTGAAGGATTAGATATGAGTGAAAAAATTGACATTAATACGGAAGAACAAGAAATCGAGAAGCAAAACAACCAACAGAAGTTCAGCGAAGAACAAGCTGTTGTTTCTTTATCGGAAGGGCAAATGGAGGTCAAGGAGGAAGATTACAAAGGGACCTCCAACTTGGAAGATATCATTAGTGCAGTTATTCAACCAGAATTAGTTCAAGATGTGGCACAGGAGAAATTAGCTGAGGATGAACCAGGTGCAATTATCGAAGGGAATATTTCTAAAGAAGTGAGATCAGAAGAAGTCGTAACTAAGGACGAAGTTACTGTAAATGAATCAATAACTTCTGTCAAAGTTGACGAGATTATCAGGGAAAAGGAAGAAAGCTTCGAAGAAGCTGTGATCGAGGAAGAATTACACAAGGATGAACCCACGGTAACCGAAGATATGGAAGCGAAGCAAGCTTTTGAATTGAATCGTATGGAGGAAATTCAACCAGAAAATTCACTAGTACAAAAAATACTGAAACCAGAAATTCAGTTGATATCAAGAGATCTGGGTAGTGCTTCAGCAAGCGATATAACAGAAAGTGAGAGCACGGAATCCTTGGGCCAAAAAGCGAGCGAAAAGATGGGAAGAGATATTGAAGATTTACAAATTGCACAGGAATCCAGTATTGATGCTAATACCGTAGAGCAAGTCGGAGAATCAGTGAAACTGGTTGAGATTACTGAAGAGGAAATTCTGAAGAAAGAAGAATCAATTGAACACACGTTTGAAAAAAGTGGTGAAAACTTTGAATCGGGAATTGTGCAAACAGCACCAGCTGAAGAACTAGAAGGTGAATATGAAATGGAGTTGCGTGGATTGGAAAACGACACAGAGCACGAAGAAAGCGATACTGCAACTGTGATTTATAACAACAAAGACTCCGAAGTGCCAGAGATTGAAGATATTCCTATTTTGGATAAAGCCGTTCAAGAAGAAACTATGGAAGAAATTTTAGAGAAAATAACTCAAACAGGTTTGGAAGAATTACCTGATGTTTCAAGTGATAATCGACAAACAAGAAAGCACAAATTGATCTTATTGGACAGCTCATCTGTTAAAAGATTAAAGACTGCTGTTTCGGGTGTTTTGCATAGATTTTCAAGCACATTCTCAAGGCCAAGTTCCAACTCGGAAAAAAGTAAGGAAGAGATTGAATTTATTGAAGAAGCCAAAGAGGACGAAGCAGTAGAACAAGGCGTAGCTAATGAGGACGAAACGGTAAAACAATGGGTAGCATCAAGTGAAACCGCAGAACCGGAGAAACTGAGTGAACCCGAAGTGGAAGAAGAAGAAAGTAGTTCAGAACACCACAAAAAGATAGTTCATTTGGTTTTGAGGTCACATCGTCGTAGGAGAAGAGTTATCCAGGCGGTTGATTTAGATTCCAATCGAATTGTGATAGTACCCCATGGTTTCCCAAGTTCTGGACTTTCTTCAGCTGGATCTGATATTCAACAAGAAAGAAAAACCGGCTCGCAAGAATCTGTCTCGGAAGTTCCATTGCCGGAAGGAAATGATGAAGAAGAAATCGAACAAAATATCAAACTAGAGAAAGAAATTGCTACTGAGGATTACACCAAATTGGATGAAAGTGAGCATACGGTAAAGTCAGAAGAAGAACTTATTCAGAAGGAGTCTGTTAGTGTGACAGCTGAAGCGGTAAAGTCAGAAAAAGAAGTTATTGAGAAGCAATCTGTCACGGTGACAACCGAGAAGGAAATCAATCCAATTGATGAAGAACAACCGACTGATATAGCTGATGAGGGGAATGATAATGAACCTGTTCCTGCTCTTGAAGAAGAAGAAACCAAATCCGATGTGAAAGAAGAATCTGAAGCATTCAATGAGAAAGTTGAAGAATCCGTAGAAGACAAATCCGAAGCCAATGTGAAGTTTGAAATCTTGGAAATTTCTGGAACACCATCAGTAATTGTTAAAATACGACAGAGAAGAGGTCTGCTAATTGCATCACCCAAAGTTATTGATGCAGGCATGAAAAGAGAAGAAACCTTAGAAGTCGAAAGTAATGTACCTTCAGCTACAGAAAATAATACGTTGAATTCGAACAAGCTAATCGACTTTGAAGCCATAATATCGAGTCCAAAACCAAGAAAGTCAAAAGAATCTGAGGATAATGAAAAAGTAGATCTTCCTTTAAAACAACGCTTAAGAAGATTCTCAGGCGAAGATAAACTTCCTTTGAAACCTGAAGATGAAAATACCGAGAAACAAAAAGTCACAGAAGGAAATGTTTTAAATGAAAAGAACTTAAATAAAGCTGTCTCTGAGGTGAAAGTTATTCATGACGGTGTTGCGGATGAAAACGTTCTGAGCGAGAATTTAGAACCGGCGAGAATAAGGAGAAAGTCATTGAGAGAATCTCTCACTCGAAGTCGTGAAGACATTGAAGGTCAAATTACACTCCAGAACTTACTAGAACCAAGCTCACCAATAGTTCAACGTCCAGTTAGTTCGCCAGAAGTGTCGCCGAGGGTGAAACGTCATATATCAGATTTTCCAGAAGTTAGAGATGCACCAGCATTGCGTACCAGAGCAAGATCTCCAATTAAAAGAAAAACTCTTGAATTCGAATTTTTTGAAAATCAAGATCGTCAGCTCGAACAGGTGAATAAGAGGAGAAAGCAATCGGGTAAAACAAAAAGAGTCAAATCAGAACCTCCTAGGAATGCAAACGAACAAGATGTGCCTGAAATCGAAAGAGGTCGGTCAAGAGATGTAAAATAGAAAGCTGAATTTGTAAAATTGTTAATTATAAATAAAAAATTATCTATATGTATTGTATTAAATCTATGATGGTCCGTAATAAATAAATAAATGAATAAATAAGTAAGTTTAAACGAGCGTAATTATTATGCAAGATAAGTCATTCCAACTTCAAATGTGTAAAAGAAAACCATATTCACCAAAAAAGATCTCGAAACGGAGATTCCCAATCCTCTGTAAGATCTTCGTTCAAATTTCTGTAATTTTCTATGCTTTTGTGGTAGAGGAGCTAATCCCTGTTCCCTTCTTAATATATTTGTGACCACATCTTTCTGTATTAAAGCCTTTGTAGTATCTATGGGATATACCAATATCCAGCTGAAGACTCCAGATATTCCTCCTGCTAATAAAATCGACACTGGAGAAACTATACTTGGGTCTTTATTTATGAAGTAATTTGTCATCCATTTCATGGACTCATAGATTGAATAATAAAACCCAGTAGATATAGAATCTCTTAATAAATGATATTTGAATCCTGAATATAATCCGCTCAATCCTTCATATTTAACAATTTGATTAGCCATATGACGAGTCGAGCTACTTTTTATTTCTCTATTGATGGTGTGCATACTTCCTGGTACATCTTCCAAAGCAGTGTTTAATAATAATTTCTGTAATTGGGCATATATCTTTGTGAACTCAAATGGACAAGCGAAAACCGACACTACACCACCTGCAAGACACCCCGAAAGGAAACATACCGGTATATTTCGAAGAAAAGGATGCATTGGTTCACCTTCATTTTTGTTATATCTTGATTCATATAATGCAGCATAAGTATATGGTTTAACAGCTGTGAATATAGAAATACTCAATGATTTTGAAAAGGAAGTTGAAATTAATGGAGCCGTAATTCCTCTGAAGAATCCACGCAACCCTTCTCGGGCATAAGTCTTTGCTATAACATCTCCATAACCCGTGAAACTCTTGTCGACTTGGAACTTACTCTTGCATGAGTCTACAGGGTATCCTGCAGTTGTGGATATTAAAGAAGCTGAATATGCTAGTATACTATTTCTAAATGGTTGTAACAGCTCCGGGAAGATATGAAATGCTTTAGAATAATCTAGATCACCTGTGATTGCGGGAATTCCACCAATAGAAGGCTTTGCAGATTGTAGGTTAATATTTCCCAGCATGGTATAAATTGTATTTAAGGGGGAATTAGAAGAAATTGTATAAAAAGAGAGAATGGTGAAAAGAAAAAGCTGAAATTGTATGATGAGATCGTGGGTCACACTGGTTTGAGTCACTGAGAGATTCGGGTAGAAATTTTGATGAATCCTATCAAGCGGAATTCATTCTTTTCATTGTGTCGGAACAACAGAAAAAAAGTAACAATTAATACAACTGTTTTTCCGGTGGCTTGCGGAAATTCCTATAAAACAATAATTAAAGCAGTTTATATATATATACAGGTGATCGGATAAGGGATACTATGTAGATAAATAAATTATTATTATAAGAGTAAATGGGCACTCGTTGAAACAACTTAGTAATAGTTAATGTGCCGAGAAAGTAGTCTTTGATATTCATACACTACTCCCCGCCCCCCTCTAGTAACCTCTTCTTTTGGCGTCATGGACTTGATCCATCATGACCTTGAAGTTTTCTTTAAAGTGTCTTCTCCACCATTCACTTCTCAATTGTTTTCTATACTTGGCAGGACGAATAAATCTGGATTGAACTCTTTTTAAATACTTTATTTTATTGTCAGCAACAACCTTTTTAATTAAACTAAACCCACGTTCTGGCGATCCACGACTAGTAAAGACAGTTCTACCTGCATTTGTTCCAAATTCACGAATACCCATTGCAATATCACGAGGATGACGTGTTTGTTGAGAGATTCCAAAATCTCTAGCAATAGATGATGATTTTGATGACGAGGAGGAACTTGCTTCAGAGAGCGTATCGTTTAATAAATCATTGATATTGGCAAATCTATCTTCATCCTTTGATAAGTTTTGACCAGCTTTGGTTTGAGTAGCAAGTGCACCTTTAAGTTTTTCTAAACTGGAGTTGTAACGAATAATTCCCAATGGTCCTAATTTAAGAGGACTAGCCAAAGAAGCAACAGTAGATGTTCTCAATCCTATGCTTCTTGGTAATAAAGTGTTTCTAAGCATTATCACTCTTTTAGTCTTTTGAAAGATCCCCGAAGTTGACTATGTCCTGGCAAAGTAGATTTTGTTCAATTAACATACAAAGAAGATTGTGAAAAGTGAAAAAAAATTTCAATCCTTTGAAACCAAGTACACGACTAACATAAGAAAGAAAAAAAAATTATATTCTGTGCTTGTTGCTTATATTGTATAATGTGAAAGAGCATTATTAACATTTATACCATTGTGTGGAAGAAGAACAAGAATAAGGGAGAAGAAGAAAGGCAGGAGGAAGGGGGGGGCGAAGGGGGGGCGAAGGAGAAGGAGGAGAGAATTGTGTGGTTATTCAATTATTAGAAGAAAATGTTTAATCTTATTATTTTATACTTTTTCCTTTTATCTCACTAACATTTTTACTTGACAGTTTTCTCGTATAACTAATATTTATTTTTTTATTACACACATATTTTTAACATTTATCTTTTGACACCTTTCAAGTTATAAATATTATTATTATACCCTATTATATACTATTCTATATACTATATAGATAAGATACACTATCATTCACACTTCCTATGTCTGATAACAATAGCAAAGGGTTTCGTTCCAAACAAATCTTCCATTGTAGAGGAGTATCCCTCTACAAGATCCCCCACAATACCAACAGCGCTAACAAGTGGGATCTCGATCTATCTAAACGAGTATGGAGGGGAAACATCAAATTTTTCGAAGATACCGCCACTACAAGTGCTGACGAAATGGATCTTGATTGTACAGGAGTAAGATATACAACTACTAATAATAATAACACCAAATTGTTTATTGTTGAACCATATTTAGGTTCACGTTCAAAATTGGTGTTTTACAATAAATCATCTTTTTCTTCATCATCATCATTACAATCAGATGATGGCATTTGGGGTGAAACTTGGCATATTCCACTTTCTCAAACGGAAGATACATATCTTTCACTATCAGGAAATGCTCAATTACATATGAAAAGAGTTAGCAAGATCTCACATGATGCTCGAGATACTATTATTAAAACTCCTGATTCTGATCGACATTTTAAAGTTATTGTTCAATTACCAGGATCCGGTTATCATCCTTATATAGATGAAGATGATTATGATGGAAGTTTGGTACAAGTGGCATTAGGTTTAGAATTTAAAGATTTACAAGATGCTTATCAATTTAGTGAATATCTAGAAGAATACGATTCAAGATATGGCTTTTCACAACGTCTGTATTATTATGATAGAATGATGTTTGCTATAAAAACATTGGCTACTTTTGATGAAAAAAAACGGGCGGGTACCCAACAAACTAGTAATGGTTGTTATAGCAACGGAATTGCTTCCAATGGTCTGGGAGTAATGATGCCACAATCACCCAAGAGCAGTGGTATCAGTTCCAGCGATGAGGAAACTACATCTGAAGAAGAAGAACTGGACCAATTAGAATCTGATGATGATGATGATTTTGGAGACTTCGTAACAGAAAAGTGATATTTATAGAAGATTTTACCACCCATATAATAATTATTAATTTATAATATATTATACAACCATTTTTTTTCGATTAAACTAATTTAATAAATATATATAAATAAAACCTGACCTATTTCTTACCCTGTTTATGATAATACATCTTTTGAATTAATGGATGATGTTCCTTTAATTCCTTATTCTTATTCTTATTATACTCAATATATGCCATATCTTCTCCACCTGCCAATCCGGCCAAAGAACCCGCGGACCGTGTTGCGTTTGCCTTTTCCATCTTCATTCTCCTTTCCTTTGAAATAAAGTTCGTATCAGCATCATCGCCAATTTCAAGACCAGCTGCATCTTCATTCTTTAACAACACTTGTTGTAAAAGTTCTCTACGTTCACGTGGAGATGCATAGGCAAGATCAGGTAAATCTTCCATCCCACTTAAATGAGTAATAACCTTAAATGCATAACCTTGATCAACCAAAAAGGCTTGTCTTTTAGTAGAATAATACATTTCTTGAGTATCTTTCGAAACCAACGAATAAAAGAATGCATTAAACCCTTCATCATTACGTCTCTTTGCTCTCAAAATACGCCCTAATCTTTGTGCTTCTTGTCTTCTAGATCCATAATGAGACGAAATTTGAATTAAACACGTGGCTTCTGGTAAATCAATCGAAGTATCCCCAACTTTCGATAAGAAAATAGTATTGATTTCATCATTATGTTGGAAATTCTGTAAAATTTTCATTCTTTCTTGTTGTGGGGTCGACCCATAAATAAATGGTTTACCCAATTTCAATGCATATTCTTGCAAAGCATACACATTATCACTAAACACAATAATCTTATCACCTCTCTTTTCATGATAATGAATCAAAAATTGACATGCTTGGAACTTAGTTGGATTCATAATATATAAAAGCATCCGCTTTCTTGCCGATTCTCTTAAATATTCTTGATAGAATTCTGAAGTCATAGGACACCACACTTCAGCACATTGCACATTGGCAATATGTCCCTTTTGAGCCAAATCCATCCAATTAGCTTCATACAATTTGGGACCAATCAAGAAATTCAAATCATCAATCTTATCATCTTCACGAACTAAAGTAGCAGTAAGACCAAGCTTGGCATGTGCTGCAATTGTAGTAACAACACGTCTAAACATCGCGGCTGGAACAACATGCACTTCATCCAAAATAATAAACCCCCATTCTCTTGACCTTAAGAAATCCATAACTTTCTGAGAATCATGTGATCTGTTACGGGTATTTGCCACCATTGAATAAGTTGACACAACCAAACCAGATTCACTAGTAAACATTTCCTTATTTTCTGAAGTAAAAACAGCAACATTTTCTGGCTGAATAGTACACCATTGTAAGAATTGTTGTCTCCATTGCATAACTGACACAGATGATGTACATAATACAATAACTGATTTTCTAATGGTACATGCCGCAGTAATCCCAACTAATGTCTTACCAGCACCACAAGGCAAGACGATAATACCAGATCTTGCACGTCCATTACCAAACATTTTAGATAATGATTTTTCTTGATATGGTCTAATTTGAGTAGATGGTTTCAAATCAATTTCTAAATCTGGATTTCTGGCATCGTTACGGAAATCATATTCTTCCAAAACTGGATATTCAATTTCTTGACATCTTTTTTTCACAATTTCGACTGAATCATTGGAAATTTCAAATGAATGAACTGTGTCCAAATCATCATCATCCTCTTCCTCTTTATTCCCAATAACTGAAGCAAATATATCTTCTGCATCATTGTTATTTCCTCCTGTTGCATCTGCTCTGTCTTTCTTTTTAGTTCCAGGGATCGTTATATCATCTTTAGGAGGAGCTGATTGTACAAGTCCATTACTGGTAACTGTATTTTCTGATGATTGTATTCTTAAAGGTCCAATAACTGGATCCTTTAAAAGCATTTGTAAAATATCCGCCTGCGTACTTTCCACAAAATATCTATTATGTTTCAAAACTAATTTAACCTTACCATAAGAAACAGTAGCTCCCTTAATAAAGTTGATAATTGACTCAGCTACTGGGACTTTTGACAATCTATTCAAAACCAGGATAATGTCATCTGTTTCTAACCCGACAGAAACAGCCGCATATAAGGAATATGCAGTAATTCTATATTCATGAATATGTGATGGTCTAGATATTGGTTCTGCTATAGTAATAAGGAAATCCTGTGCTTGTTCAGCCAATGGAGAAAACGATTCCAATATAATCCTACCATCATTAGGAGATATCCAGATTGGTCTTGAAAAATGATCGGGTTTTAATTTCAAATAAGAAAAATCTGCCTTTCCAAACGTTCTTGAAACTGCGTCTGGAATATAATCAGCAGGAATATCAGGTGTTAATTCAATTAGTTGTTCATCGGAGTAGTTTGTATCATCTATTTCATTTCTTATATTGTCTATTGACTCTTGTACTTTCTTTCTTTTAACTTGATTTGACGATGATGATTGTTTCCCCTTTCTTTTAGTGGTGGTTGAACCGTAACCAAAATCAGTGTCGTCATTATCATCAGCATATTCATCATCAGAGAAATTTCCATCATTCAATTCTGCGTAGTTAACCTCACCAGTTCGTCTAGTAGTAGTAGCCATACCAAAAATTGTTTAACCTATTTCTTAGCTTACAAATGAGGGAGATACTTACAGAGTTTAAAATTTATGAATGATCTGCTGCTGAATAAGAAAAAAAAAACATAAAAGGTCGTGTACCCAATGACAATTATCAAAACTGTAAATTTTTATCTAACTTGTAAATTTAAATTAAACTACCTAATCATCATTTCTATGTTATTATTACAATTATCTCTGTAATGTTCCTAATCAGTAAACTTATAAGAACCAGAAGCAAGAGTGATGGATCCACCCCTGTATGCACCCCTCTTCATCTTATTTTTATTCTTTGTAAAATCTTTACCTCTAACTTGCATCAACTTCTCATTGGCTTTTTCACCCCAAGTACCAGCAGCACCTTTATAAGTATTATCTTGTAATACATGGTGCTCAAAAGAAATCTTCTCTCTCTCAATTCTACTGAAATGCTTTCTTTGTCCTGGTTTTAATTCTGGTTCAGGAGTGGCGGAAATTCCTCTTGATGACGATGGTGCTGGACTGTCGATTTCTGATGTGGTTGAAGAATCGCTTGATGATTCTGATCTTTTTTGTTTTTTGGAAGATGGTGTATTGTCTTCTTCACTGTCTTGTTTTCTCTTTTTGGGTGCTTCTTGTTCATCTTCTGAAGATTCATCGTCTGATTCGGAACCAGAATCGGAATCTGAGTCGGAGCTGGATGAGTCTGAGTCGGAGCTGGATGAGTCTGAGTCGGAGCTGGATGAGTCTGAGTCGGAGCTTGATGAGTCTGAATCTGAGCTGGAAGAATCTGAATCTGAGCTGGAAGAATCTGAGCTGGAAGAATCTGAATCTGAGCTGGAAGAATCTGAATCTGAGCTGGAAGAATCTGAATCTGAGCTGGAAGAATCTGAATCAGAGCCTGGGGAGGAGCTTGAGCTTGAGTCGGAGTCTGAGCTTGATTCTGAATCTGATTCGGATTCTGATGAACTTGAGCTAGACTCAGAGTCGGAAGATGATGATGATGAACTAGAACCGGAGTCAGATTCTGATGATGAGGATGGAGTGGATGAACTGGACGATTCAGAACTTGATTCAGAAGACTTTTCTTTCTTGGATGGTTTTCGTTTTTCTTCTTCATCCTCAGAAGAACTTTCACTATCTGATGAACTTGAACTTTCACTATCTGATGAACTTGAACTTTCTTTCTCATCATCATCATCTTCTTTGTCGTCTTTCACTGGTGCAACAACATTTTCTAATTTTTCATTGACTGTAGGTAACTTAAAGTCATCTCCAATTACCTTGTCGAGAGCCTTTTCAACTTTGGAAAGAGATGGGTCTCTGCTTAAATATTCTTTGATGTAAGCCAATACAACTTCCTTGGATGCACCGTCAGCCATCGTTTTTCGCTGTCTAAATTGTCCTTTTATTAGAAATCGTAAAAGATAAGAAAGAAGGGTAAAATAACAAAAATTTGAAAAATTTTTGAAATGAATTGAAATGAAAAAAAAGAAAAACATCACAAAGAAAAGATGAGATGGGGAAATGGTTATATGCAGGAGAAATTAGAAGATTTTTTGCACCCAAGCAATAAATACATTGTACTGGCCTATACAGCTATGCCTATACAGCTATACATATACATATATGTATATCAAGCTCAAGTAGCTCATAATTTTGAAGCTGGGTTTGCATCAAGGTCAAGAACATACCCATAAACATCACTGAACTTCAACTCAACTAAATTTCTAAATTCTTCATCAGCAATTGTTTTTCTATCCTTATTCTTTATAATCTCTGGAACTGATTTTCTTTCTTCGATATATTTACTATTTCTATCAGTGATAACTTTAGTTAATATATCCACTGTCTCATCTGGCAATTCAACATTACAAAGATGTTCACCTTCGGGAATATCAAAAGTACCTCCTAAATATCTTGGATTAATGTTGGATCTAATCCATGCAATACTTTCTGGTGGATTCCAGACAGCTTTAGAACCAATTACATGATATATTGGTACTTGAATAGTAGGTAATATATGCATTCCTTTAGCAATAGATATAAATGCTCCAAAGTATGCCGCCATTTGATACTTCTTGTTACACTTAATTTTGTAAACTTTTTCATTCGTTTCAGGATCAATTACTTCCATAACCTCATCTTCAATAAAATCTTCCATTACTTGAGGTTTCATATTCTTATAAAATGAAAACTTTTTGAAAAAATAATCTAAATCATCAACACTATCAAATTGATCAATAATAATCCTTGAGATTTTGGCAAAGATTTTAACAAATTTTTCAAATCCACCAGCTTCACCATAAAACACAGGTTCGATAGGAACAACTGAATCAATTAAAGCAGGTTCAAGAAATGAAGCATATAAAGCATTGAATCCACCCATTGAATGACCAACTACGATATTACGTGATTGGAAATTGTTCTGAAAGTCGCCAGTAGATTCAATTTCTTGTTTGATGACATGAACAACATCTTTCCCACCATCATCCCATCTAAAAATTGGACCCAAGAGACCATCATTAGCGAGACTTGAATCACCATGGCCAACCATATCCAAAGCAATTACACAATCCAAGAACCAAGCAGTCGATTGACGTTGTGAAATTTCATATAATTTCTTGATATGATACTTCCAGATTGATTTATTGAAACCAGTACCATGACAAAAAATCAAATTGAATTTAAGTGAATCTTTTTTTGGTGGAGTTAATGTTGATTTGTATTTGTGATAAACAATCTTTAACTTTTTAGTGTCATTGGCTAAGATGGTACTACCAGCAGCACGATGTGGATAGGCACTTGCCACTTTCTTTTCTACTGTGAATGACATTATCAATTTTTTCAATTAGTAGTATACAAGTTAACTAGATTTCTTAGTATCATCAATAAAAGAATACAAACCTTTTTATATTAAAGGCTTTCATCAATTTATGTGTGGAGTAGAAAAATAAGCTTGTGAAAGAAAAAAAAATCATAACCGAGGATGAAAGTTTCCGATATATCATTAAAGTAGTAAAACGGGTCACGCCTAGCACAGTTTGCTTTATAAACCTTGAATGTGCAAAAAATGCTAAAAACAGAGAAAAAACAACTGGAGAACAATTAATATATGGATTGATATAATACGGGGAAAGGAAATAAGTACCCGATCTAACTATAAAGAGGGTATATTATCCATCATATAAAAATTAGTAATTAGTAGTTTTTAACGGAATTACGAATTGAATGGTTTCAAAACATTTTTAATATCCGGTGTGTGTGGGGACTAGCGATTGGATTGTCTTTATCCTACACTGATTCTCTAAAAAAAGCTGAAATTATTACATTGTTTAGTAGTATTGCTGCAATTCAATTGAATATAAAATTCCTAGTCATCATCAACACTATTTCTTATAGTCAATGTTATAAATATAGCACATTGTAGGGTCAATCTCTTAGTGTTGTATCACTCACTGCTCGTTTATAAACCTCATCGGAGTTTTTAACCGATTTACCGAACGTTTTAATTAGAAGAAAAAATAAAAAAAATAAAAAATAAAAAAGGAATTTCTCTCATCATCTTTTTTTTGTCATAAACTTTTGAAAAATTTCTTTTAATAGTATAATAAAACCGTTTGAATTTATTCTAAAACCCACTTAAAGTGTGATTTTCACCGAGAAGTTTATTCTTTTGAACCAATACTAAACCCATATATTCATACCGCACTAACCATGACAGTTAGCAAGAATATTACGGTATTACGTACTGTCCAACAAGTCAGACAATGGAGATTGCAATGTGTTCTCAACAGAGAATCAGTTGGTCTTGTCCCAACAATGGGTGCATTACATGCTGGTCATTGTTCTCTTGTTGATCAATCATTAAAAGAAAATGATAGAACGGTGGTTTCTATCTTCGTTAACCCATCCCAGTTTGCTCCTCATGAAGATCTTGACGCTTATCCAAGATCTGTAGAACGGGATTTAAATTTATTGGAGAATACTTTTAAACAAAAATCAGTTGATGCTGTATTCATACCGAAAGTTTCGGAAATGTATCCTTCTGGAATTACTTTGGAAGTAAATAAACAAAGAGGTGCTTTTGTTACTGTACATGGCTGTTCTGAACAATTGGAAGGTATCACTAGACCTCAATTTTTCCGTGGTGTTGCAACCGTTGTTACTAAATTATTCAATATTGTTACTCCAACAAGAGCTTATTTTGGACAAAAAGATGCTCAACAATGTGTCGTTATTAAAAATTTAGTCAAGGATTTAATTATGGATACTGAAATTAGGGTATTACCTACTTTGAGAGAACGTAATGGATTGGCAATGTCATCCAGAAATGAATATTTATCACAAGAAATGAAAGATAGAAGTTCAATTATTTATAAAGCTTTAAGTACTGGTGAAGCTTTATATAAACAACGCGATTCCAAAGTTGCTGCTAAGGAAATCCTTGCAACAATTGAACAAATAATAAAGTCAGATCCTGAGTTTGATCTTGAATACATCGCCATTAGTCATCCAGAAACTTTAGATGACCTTGAATATGTTGAACCAGGAGTAGGTGCCATAATTTCAACTGCTGTCAAGGTTCCAAAAGAATCCGGAGATGGCAAGGCAAGATTAATAGATAATGTTGTTCTTTATTAATGGAACATTAGAAAACATTGATCCAGGTGTACATAGAAAGAAGATGGGTTAGAGTTTTAGAAAAAAGTTAATAATAGAGGTGTATATATAAAAATAGCTTACGGATAAGTTTCATAAATAAAAGTTGATAATAATAATAATACATAGATAATACAATTCTGGTAATACTTATATAGCTCTTCGCCTTTTAAACAACGGTCCTGGTTTTTGTATGCTTCCAGTATCCTTGGAGGAAACCCGTTTCGGCTTATGCATCCGTTGTTCATATATTTTTGCATCTTGCTTTAATTGCTCTTCAAATTGTTTCCTACTTACAATTGAAACCTCGTAATCCAAACGAGAAGCATATGAATCGGGTATTTCATAGAACTTGTATCCATATTCAAGCAACCAAATAGGATCAACACATGTTACATAATGCATATACTCTTTCGTAGTGAGTATTAATTCATGATAAATTACATAATTTGAACTCAAATTACTTCCTAAAAGTGCACTTGTAGGGTGAAGATGCATTTTCATATAGGTATGTCGTAAATTAACAAACTCGGGATTACCATGAACATTCATCTTTAAAATTTTGGCCAGTTGTTGATAGAATGAAGCACAAAGGCATTTTCTAATATTATCGTCATTTCTAGATTTCAATATTGGTAGTTTATTCTTTTGCATAATCAACACTAATTGATTCCTAATATCTTTGGCTCTAAAGAGTGATTTCAATTGTAGGAAATTCTTGTCACACCAGGCGTTAATCCTTGAATAATTGTTATTCGATTTCTTCAAATTGATATTCCATTGATTGAAAACATTCAAAAGGGTTAAATGATCAGATTCAGATATCAAAAATTTGTCCCTCGCCATATCTGCTTCTTGTCCTCTTTCTTTCGGTCTAAAATAGATATTAGGAACCGATAACATCGCAACTATAGTAATAATCTCATCTGAACAATGAAATTCAGGTTGAGTCGAAAGTAATATTAATTTAGATAATGTAGGTTCAATGGGGAATTTTGTCATGGAATTCCCCAAACTCGTCAACTCTCCCAAATTATCTAACGCATTAATAGCCCATAAATCATACAATGAGCAATTTAATAAATCTTTAGGAGGTGGATCCAAAAATGGAAAAGAATTTATATCACCGACATTCAATGATTTCAATAATATCATAACATTACTGAGATTTGTCCGTTGAATTTCGGGAATTGGTTGTAGATACATTTTGGCAGGATCACATGCATGTTCCGTATATAAACGATATGCTACCCCAGGACCAGTTCTACCTGCTCTACCACTTCTTTGATCAGCATTTGCCATTGATATAGGTACAACTTGTAAGGTATCCATTCCCAATTTTGGATTGTAGACTTTCATTTTAACAAGACCACAATCGATCACATATTTGATCCCATCAACTGTTAACGAAGTTTCGGCAATATTTGTAGCCACAACCACTTTTCTTCTCTTTAAATTCTTCTTATTGAATATCTTTTTTTGTAAATCTGCAGGCATGGTGGAATAAATTGGGAAAATATCCAATGGTGGTGGGTTGTCTAACATATCTAATTTCTCTTGGAGTAAATCACAGGTGATTTCAATATCTTCTTGACCTGTCATAAATACGAGAATATCACCATCATTGGTATAGTTTTCCGTGTTAGAAGCTTTTAAATGAATTGTCAAGACTTGTTTAATTGCCGTATCCACATAATCTGAACATACATTTTTGTTATAGAAAACTTCAACAGGGAATGTCCTACCTGGTATTGTAAATTGAGGAGCGGCACCAAAAAACATCATAAACCGTTGTGCATTCATAGTAGCTGAAGTAACAATTAACTTTAAATCTCTTCTCTTTGTTAATAGATTCTTGAATAACCCCAAGAGAATATCCGTATTCAAAGACCGTTCATGAGCTTCATCCATAATGATACAACTATAATGACTTAACATCGGATCAACTAAAATTTCTCGTAGCAAAACACCTTCTGTCATATACTTAATAATAGTCATTTTGCTATCAGTCTTATCTTCAAAACGGATCAGAAATCCCACTTCTTCTCCAAGTTTACAATTCATTTCCTCACTAACTCTTTTCGCAACCGACATAGCGGCAACTCTTCTGGGTTGTGTACATCCAATCATCATCCGTTCTTTATTTTGACTTATACTTGATCCAAATCCCTCTTCATAAAGATACTGTGTCAATTGTGTCGTTTTACCAGAACCTGTCTCCCCGATAACTATAGTGACTTGGTTATCTCGAATTGTTCTCAAAAGTTCATCTCGCACCGCAAATGCTGGTAAACTCCTACGCTGTTCCGCTATTACTTCAATCGGATCCTTATTTGTCGTTGAATCCTCCTTTGAAGTATCAGTAAGAGGTGCAGTATCCACATCGTCATTATCATCATCATCTTCTTCGGCAATAATTTTGTCTAATTTACTTTGAGCAATCCCAGTTCGTTCTTTTGCTTGTTTTGATCTTTCCTTCTGAGATCTTCTATTCTGTACAACCAAAGATCCTTGTCTTGCCATAGATGCCAATTCTGATGTAGAATCCTTTACGGGGTTCACAGTAGGGCCAATCCCTCGAATACTCGCTCCCGAGATTTGTAACTGTAAATATTCCTTTGAATTCTCTAAAAATGGAGGAATAAATACATGGCTAGATATTGGAATTCTTGAGAGTTCATCTCCTGATGAATGATCATAATCGATATATTCACCAGTTGCGGAATTAAATAATCCACCCGATCCTTTGGGAGTTTTAGTTTGGATTTGTCTCTTGCGTCGTCTTTGTGGTGCCGGTTGAACATAGTCGAGATCTCCAATTTCATCTGATCTTGCTACGATACCTTCTTCATCGATATTATACCATTCTCTATCGACCTCTAAATTAGAGTTGGAAAGTTCTTCAAACTGGGGATAGTCGATATCTAGTATGAACTGTTCTTCGGCCAATTGTTCTGGTTGCTGCACATCTTTTGATCCTGATGTTGAGTCTATTTTGACGTTCGTTGCATTACCAGTTCTTTTGTCTCTATTTTCTGCTGGCGGTAGAGTTGATTCTGTTTCTTGTTTTATTCGTAATGCATCATCTTTCTTTATCTTTTTGAACTTTGTTGTTTTAGATATCGGACGTTTTTCAATAACGTCTATATCGAATAATTCGTCATCTGATACTTCTTTCGGTTTCTTGGCTATCTTTATTTGTGGTTTTATTTCGATTTGTTCCAATTCTTCATCCAATTCATCAAATGATAATTTTAATGAAGGCTTATTGTTAGTGCTTTTCTTGGGTCGTTCACGTATTGGTTGAACCAGTTTAGGTTTATCTTTTCGTTCCCCTAGCGACTTTTCTATAAGGGTATAGTTATTCTTGATCTGATTATACAATTCCAAAACATGCTCAGAGTTTGTCAAGCCAAATACTTTGACGAAATTAACAAATTGTTCAAATGAATTATTTCGTTGATATTGAGAAATTATGGTGATAATTAAAGTCTCATTGATCAGTTTATTGAGATAAACGCATAATGTTTCTTTAAGTTTAGAAAGAATATCCAGAGCATCAGTATCATTTTCAGCTTCTGCCATTGCCTCTTCTCTTCTTTGCTTTCTTTAACTGTTAATCTCTTTTTCCATAGAATGTTAAAACATCCATCCAATTGATTGAACCAAATGGGTGATAATGATGACGATGAGATCGCGACAGAAAAAAATGTATTAAGATGTCCCTAATTATAAATTTATTTCACATACAAAGGTTGGTGTAATATTTACAGCTATACAAGACTGATTTGATAAGATGGTGCGAATAACTAAAATTCCAGATATAAAACGATACTTTATGCATCATCTACTAGTTAGTTTTCATGTTATCACGCCACCAAAAAACCAACATGAAGTCAAATATATCATCAAAAACATGGAACGATTTGGTCATATAGAATTTATGTCAACAACCAAATTCGCTCATGAAAGTAGTATCCCAGAAACTGCATTCTATGTGAATTTGATATATAATACACATCCACATCTATCGTTAATGGAACCATTTGATGTTAATCCAAGACTGCTCGTTGATAACTTATCTGTGGGTCAAATTAAACAGAACAAAAAAGACTTGATTGAGAAAGTAAGAGATCTTGTTGCTTTACCAAGAGAAATCCTCGTTACTAGCGATCTGATGTATTTGACTGGAGAAAGGAGTATTCCATTCGATCATAAGTTGTTGGATTATGCAAGAGTCTATAGAGAATCATATACCTTATCACAAGCAACTGTCGATAATCCCTTTATAAAATTTGTCACATTCGAAGGCAATTCCCAGGAAAAACAGAAGCTCGTAGCTAGTATGATACACGAAACCCTGAGCTTCTACAAGTTTCAAAACATGAAAATCGAGGACAATGCGTACGCTATCGCACAAAGATTAAGTTATGCCCCATTTTAAGTAGGAATCATTTCTAAAAATTACATGTATATAGAGTCATTCTAATAATAAATAGACCTTTACTATTAGATGTTCACTTTTTACCTATCTTTTGTAATGTCTCTTTATCTTTCTCCAAGACATCATTTAAGTAATTCAATCCCATTTGCTGCTTCAATAAGACATTCGAAAGTTTCCTAATAGTTTCTTCTGTATTCACAGCTTGATCCTGCTTTTGTTCAATCTTGTCACCAGCAGCATTCAAACCACCATTTAAAGCATTAATCGAATTGTCAAATTGGTAATTCAAATCTTCGGCTCTTTCTTTTAGAATGGCCAATCTAGCAAACACGTCACTTAATTTCCCCACTGGACTATTAGGATCATTTAACTTCGCAGTTAACAAATCAAATTGTTTTGAAATTTCTTCTTCTTCTGGCAACAATGGATATCCTTTCAATTTCAAAATAGCCAAAACAGTAGCCAAACGTAATAATCTTCTAGATAATTTGGTATGTCTAGCTTTCGCTTTCAATATTCTAGTGGTATTTTCTAAATCATGTTTTGAAGATAATGCATTTTGCTTTTCATTTATAGTATTAAGTAAAACTCTGGATTTTGCAACATGATCCAATTGTGTTTCAATTCTTTGCGCAATATCACTGAATGAAGTCACTTTAATTGGATAATATGTAGGTCCGGGTCTTTTCATCATTGCATTATCCCAATCTTCGGGAGTTTCATTTGCCGGTCTTTGTTGACTCATTAATATAGATATTTCTTGTTCATTGAATTTATTATAAAGATGAGTTTTTAAAGCACATTTAGGAGAATTGGGGTCCCATTGTTCAGAAATCTTTATCAATTGATCATTAATTGCTGGTGTATAGGTGTTGACGTTCGTAGCTGATGATTGCATGGTGCTACCGGCTCCAAATCCAGTTCCACCACCACTGGCATTCTGGAAAATGGATTGTGGTTGTTGAGGTTGACTCCAACTAAAAGATGGTTGTTGATTATTAGTAGTGTTAGAACCAAAGAGTCCGCCTGTAGCTTGTTGTTGTGGCTGTTGCTGTTGCTGCTGTTGCTGCTGTGGTTGAGCTGCTCCGAAAAGACCCCCTGATGGTGCAGCTGGTTTGTTTCCAAATAATCCTCCACCAGAGGAATTTGTGTTGCTAAAGCCAGTACCACCAGTAGTCGACCCAAAAAGACCACCCGAAGCTGGTGTTTGTTGTTGTGTATTTCCAAAGAGACCACCACCTGTTGTAGTGGAAGTTGTGCCACTTGTATTTCCAAATAATCCACCACCTGTTGTGGTAGAAGCGGCTGTTGTGCCAGTGTTTCCAAACAATCCACCTCCAGATGTACCTGTTGTAGCTGGTTTATTTCCAAACAATCCTCCACTGGTATTAGATGCAGTATTATTAGAGCCAAATAATCCTGCTCCAGTCGAGGTGGCAGCAGAAGCTCCAAATCCAGATGTGTTTGTAGTGCCAGCATTCGTTTGTGTATTTGAGCCAAACAACCCACCTGTTGCTGGTTTATTTCCAAATAATCCACCTCCTGTCGAGGTTCCAATGTTACTCAGTTGTCCAAATAATCCTCCAGCAGAGGAGGTATTGGTGGTTGATCCAAATGCTGGTGCTTGTAATTGTTGTTGTTGTTGAGGTGCACCGAATCCAGTACTAGTTGAAGCCGATGCTGGTTGTTGTCCAAACAATCCGCTTGATGTTGTTCCTGATGATCCAAACATTCCACCTCCTGTACTACCTGTATTTGAGAACATAATTGATGGCAATGGCGTTGTCTTGTAAATAAGCTTGTCAACAAAAACAATTGGAAGAAGCAATCAATTGATGAGACATGGCAAAAAAAAACTTGAGATGGTGCACTGCATGTTTATATACAGGTATATTTTTCATGTCTCGACAACCTAAAACTGTTAGTTTGTATAAGAAGCCAAACTGTTCAAATAAATATCTGTATGTATTATATATCAAGAAGGGTCCATAAGATCTATGTTATCTTGATGAGCCGCCCAATTTTTCGTATCTAGAGTACATAAAAAAGCTTAAAACAAAAAGAAACTAACAAAACAAAGAAAAGATTCAAATTCATTAAACAAAATGGCAAAAGCGGAGAGTTGATATCGTGTGTGAAGTAAAATGCAAACAAAATTAAACAGGAAGAAACCGATCAGTTATGTCTTTTTGTAGGAGGACATGCTTGTTATCGCAGTATATGAACCAATATCCTTCAATAATTTCTCTCTCTCTCTTTGTTTCCAAAAATGTGAAAAATGATGTTACCCACAAAGCTAACAAAATGATGTAATCTTATATACAATTAATCTGAACTTTGTGCAGCAGCTTCTTTGGTTCTCAAGAATTCAGCAACCAATTTTTTATCTTTAGAACTAGAAGAATAAACTGGATTCTTCTTATTATGAATTTGTTCTTCAACTCCAGGAATCTTCTTTACTAATTTCAAATTATCAAAGACACATTTGCTTAAGACACCTTCAGAAGCACGACAACGGTTAAGATATTGGTTATTTTGTTCTAAACAATCGTAATGTAATTTGAATTCATCAAAACAGTGCTTATTTATATCCTTTAACACGGAAATTGCACATCTAGTGACTCTTCTTCCTTCTTTTAAACAATCTAAAGTACCACCATTATTCTCATCTTTACACATCATAAAATCATCGTTGTAAGGCTTACATCTGTCTGCAATATAGAAGGATGCTGATAATAATGGAGCAGAAGTTGCACCAACTTCTTCTACATCAGGAATATCCTTTGGCATAGGGTTTGATTCCACATTATCCCATTGATGTCTGCTAAGTAAATATTCTCCAAGAACCATTTTTCTTCCTTGTGTTTATATATATATGTATATATGTTTATGCCAGTAAGCAATTATCCAAATGAATAAGGCCTTTCCCTAGTACACTTTTTTAGAGTATGTGACAAGTGAAAAAAAAAATTTAATCGCAATCACTAATTACTCAAGTTTGGTTGGTGCTGAAATTTACACAGAGAGATTTACATATAAATACTAAGAGTCTGCGCGTAAATTTCAGTATGCCCTATAATATGAACCACCATTAAAACTAATAATCTATTTCAGTACAAGGGTTAATAGATCGGACTCTTGTCCAATTATCTTATATACGTTTAGTATATCCAAAACTAGAGATGAATCCTTTTTATCTCTGGTTTCTCTTCTAGCCAATTGATCCAAGTAACTTTTGAATTCAAATCTCAATGAAGAAATTTTATTTGCTAAATAAGTCTCTTGAAATTGATTTGATTCTCTTAATTCTAAAAAATGATTTATCTTGGTAATTGATAGGTACAAGCTTGTTAATTTTTTGAATTGTGTTGATACATCCTGAGTAGCTTTTTCTTCTATACAATAGTCAAATTCCTGAACTTGATCATGTAACAATAAATTCAATTTAGCACTAGTCTTTAAATCAATTAGTTGTTTTCTCTTTTCAAGAACGTTATCCAATGTCTCATAACTTGTTTTGAATTTGTTTTGATAGTTTGTCAATTCCAATTTAAATCCCTTCAAATCAGCTGATATTAAGTTAATCAAATCGAATCCTCCATTGATAGATTTTCCCAATTTTATAAAATCATTATAATCATTATTTACCAAATCCAACAAAGTTTGATTTAGACTAGTGGATAATTGTGATAATTCTTTGATTAAGATATCTATTGATGTAAACCGATGATTTTTATATAGAAATTGGTCAATTTCATTCTGATTAAAACTCTTGAAATCAGTCCGCATTATGGATATTGGATATGGAAATTCATCGGTTCCATCTAGTACATCAAACTCGTTCTCCATAGTTGCTATTAAAAAGCTATCTCCTGTTTGGTTAATCCAAGCATAAATGTTAGTCTCTCCAATATCTTTTATATTTAATTATATTGTTTGTTTTTCTCCTTCTGGTATACAAAAGAATTGGGTGGTGAACGACCCTCATAATATTTATACTCACTAAATTTTAATTCACTTTTGCAAATTGTTTTTGCAACCAAATGATGAACAAAGAGGCAGCATTTATTAATTCGATTGTTATATAATATTCATTTCAGAAATTGGCTTCAATTGAATAGAATAAATGAATTAGAGTTTAGGAGATGAGTAAAATGCGCGACTTTAATGTGTTTATTGCCTGTAGTTGACCCCTCCCCCTGTCCCTTTGGAATTCCTGGCAATCAAAAAAATAGCATTTAAATGGTGACATTCTTACTAGCCGGTACCTTAATATAGTCAACGCAAATCAATAATTGTCTCATTGATCACTAGTAATATAATCAAGTACTAACTTGCAAATGAACAATAAAACATCATTAACCACAATTAAATTTTTACTTTTAAGGCATGATTTTACATGAATTACTCAACAAGAATTGAATTGACATGAAAAACTCAAATAATAAATTCACCCCTTACCTTAGGTCTGCTAATTTAAAATACATTAGCTTTTGATTTAGGTGATTAAAAATGTAAGCTCGACAATTGTCAACCCTAACAGTTAGTCATTTTTTAAATGAATTACAGTCTGACCAGTTACTGGCTTGGCCGCTATGTGTGTGAGTTGTGGCTAAATTGACTTAGTTGATTGTTACGCATGGGGTCATTTCCTTTTGTGGAAATCCCATTGTTCCTGTTCAGGTGTTAAAAATAATACAGACACGATGCCTGTGAAAAGAATTCCTTTGCGGCGTGTTCCGAGGAATCGGAATAACTAAACAAAAAAATAGAAATCTAGAAAGCAAACAGAGAAGGTAGTAACAAATGTGGAAGGAATTATTGTATTTGCTTTTGATCATGTTGGTGATTTATACACCATTCACGCAGATAGCGGCAGTACTCACGGCCATTCATTGCAAAGCAAGATCAGTCCTCAAATTTTTTTATACGCTGTAAGAGAAAAAGAAAATCATTAACTTACCGGACCGATTTCTGGAAATAGGATTTTACATTTTTTGGAAAATAGAAAAAAATTAAATCCGATCCTGGTTTAAAAGAGGTATTTTTGTCAATTATTATTTTCTTGGTATTTTTTGACAAAAAAATAATATTTTATTTCTTTTGTTGCTGATGGGTTCAAATATAAAAAAAATATTTAGTTCCCTGAAAAATAATTCAAAAGAAACAACTTAATTATTTTTATTTAGAAAAATCATTTTGTTACACGCACGCTCTAAAAGTTTGATTGTTTTCAGCTTTTTCTCGAATTTCTCTCTGTCGTCTCAACAAAAATGTAATAATAATAAAGATAAGACGAGATAAAGGTGGAGAAGAACCACGGCAATTTCTGCTGAAGACGATTGCAACGAGCCGATGAGCTAACATCAAACATCTTTATTTTCTTTGCCTAATAATGGGGTACATTTAAATCAATCAATCAAACTGGTAGCTTGGATTGGTAACTTTTAAGGACAGAAAATTGGAAACACGGAATCCCTTCACCGGGGTACAAGATAGATAATTCTAAAACAGCACAAGTACACAAAACCATCAAAGAAGCTAGACACAGTCAGAAAGAATAGGAGTCGATCTTCACGACTATGGACAAAGTCGTAAAATTTGACTCGGTAACGCTTTATTTTACAATCAGAGATGCAGATTGTGGTTAGTCTTAAAAAATTGCTGTGAAAAGTATGCGCTTACAAGAGAACACTAAAGATCTTAATAATAATCGTTAATTTTACTCATTCATTTTCTGTTTGAATCCTAGAAATTCTGGTGAATATGTGTTTTGAGAATCATGTAAACGTAAAGTATTGATGTTGGCGTGCATATTCTTGAGTTTATCGTAGAATATTTTGGCAGAAATTTTCAAAATTTGGTTATCAACTCAAAAACAATTGATGGAATTTCTGCCATGCACACTGGTAGACCTTCTTCTAAATCATGTAAACTGTGATTGATAGTCATATTGAAGAAAACTAATTTAGAAGCAAGAGAGATAAACTTAAGTCCCTCCATCGGAGGTTTTAGTGGGACCCTGAGGGCCGATTTGTGAAATCACGTCATATACGGCTTATTGCGAAATGCCCTTGCACGAACAAAAAAATAGTAACCTTCCTTTTCGTGACAAAGATCAAAGAAGCACATACACTTTTGTTCGGGAACAGCAAAGAATGTTCTGATTGTTTGTAATTCGTTGTTTATATGCTAACACTGTTCAGGTTACTAAGATCGCTTCTCATGATCTACTACATTCAATCTATGGTAGCCTTAGAATAGTGGCAAAAGATGGAGATTATCCCGACGATTTCAGGTCTTTTTGGGGCTTCAGATGGCGTTTAACCGAAAGTGTTACTGACATTTCACCGATATAGACTGAGGCAGCTTCTGCCACACAAAATACTATAAACAATCTTTCTATAGTTGATGAATATGCACACCACCGTTTATAGCTAACTGCCAAAATAAAAAAAAGAAAAGAATAAAAATAAAAGATCAATAGTTTTACAGCCAAAAAAATGAATAGTATCTCAAAAAAGTTTGCAAAAAATAAAGTTGAAATTATGACATAAGTTCTTCGACAGCAATCAAATCCAAGAAAAAAAAAATCGGCAAGTAATTGCAAACAGTTCTAACACGCAACAGAAAGCTCAGTGACACACACGAGTATATTAATGATCCTTTTTATTGCATAAGTCTTATATCACGATAAGCTTCCTCTGTCCACCAAAGTTCTTTCTAAACTTTCTAGTTCTTGTAATCACTAATAAAGATTGTGGTATAAAAGAAGCTGTTTCGCTGATTTTTTGTGAATTATTTTTATTCCCTCACAGACAAAAAAAATTAAAATTATACTCAGAATTACACAAACCCCTTTTCAATCTTAAAAAATAAACACATTACATAAAAAATATTGCGTAAAAAATAATTGATTATGAGATAAAAAATATCTCATATTTTTTAAGTAAATATTTTTTAAGAATTTATTATTACATGAGATCTATAGGGTACATAATAGTATAGTCAATCAATTTATTTGTATTATCGAACTTTATTTTTAGAGTGGGTTTTTTTTTGTTATATAATTATTATTTTTGACTTTATATAAAGAAAGTGATAATCCCCCATTTTCAATTTGCATTTTCAGTTTTCTTTTTTTTTTCAGAAAGGAATTTATTTTTTTATTCTGTGAAAGCTTATTTGCAATCATCTTTCTTACTTAAAAGATCCAACGCAAAACAACAACGACAACAACTACTGCTGCCACTGCTGCTTCTTCTTGCTCGAACAAATTACGATTGTGGTCGCTCATTCAAGCAATCCCCCCTCGATAAAACGACATTCACTTACAATACCATAGACTATAAATATCTATTAAATTATTATATCACTTCTTAGTTCCAATTAATATTATGACCATTGCTGTCTACTATACGCAACATAATATGCCAGTTGAAGATTTACCCACCAAGCATACGTTACCTTCTTTGTCTCAAATCATGCCTCCTGTGCAACAACTGCAATCAACTTCGCTGTCTATCCTCAGTGGTGGTCAAAGTCAATATAGCCATGATGGTTCCAATAATAGTAACAATTCTCCAAGTTCAACAACTACTTCTCCTAACTTAAAATATAATACTCAACAACCACAACCGTTACATCAAGTGCCTTCAATTGGTGTCCCAACTTCAGCACCATTGCAAACACATCATTCTCAATCTCTTCCGGATTTATATTCACAATCTTCTACTGCTCAAACAACTCCTGGTTCTTCATATACTCCATATGGTCAACCTGTCCAGCAAATGCAAGCACCTCAAGCACAACCAGTGATTGGTGGTATTGCTGATGCTTCCGCTGCTAGTGGTGTTCGTCAAGATAAATGTATCTGCAAGTCTAATGCTAATAGAATTCCAAGACCAAGAAATGCATTTATTTTATTTAGACAAAAGTACCACCAAACTGTTTTGGATGAAGGTAGTGTTATCCGTACTAATCCAGAAGTTTCTCGTGAGTTGGGTAGAAGATGGAGAGCATTGTCACCGGAAGAAAAAGAACATTGGAACAATCTTGCTGAAGAAGAAAAGAAGAATCACGCAAAGAAGTATCCTGGTTATAGATACACACCAAGAAGAAATGGTAAGAATAAGAACTGTGTTGTTTGTCGTGAAAAGGCTTTGAAGCAACAACAACAGCAACAACAACAAGTTAAACAAGCACAATTGGTTCAAATGCAAAGTCAACAAATGATGCAAATTCAACAAGATCAATATTACTTACAATTGCAACAACAACAACAATTCCAACAACAGTTGCAACACCAACAATCTCAACAACAGCAAATTCCATTGAATGGATATCAACAACTGCAATATATAATTTCCCCTAGTCCATATCAACAAAACTTGTTGAATGGTCCAGGTGGTTCTACTACACTTCCATTACCACAACAGCAACAACAACCAAACCAACCACATCAACTTCAATTCTATGACGCAGATAAATTATCACCATTGTCTGGCCAACAACCACAATCAAACGGTCAAACCCAACCTCAATCGCAACAACTTCCACATCACCCTCAACTCAGTGGTCCTAGCTACTCTTCCACTCTTCCACAAACATCGTCATCAATTTTACAACATCCTGCTGGATCAGGTAATGAATATACTATCTCAGGTTATGAAACTCAAAGATATTCCAGTGTTGGTGGTACTACTTCACAATCTCACCATCCTCAACAGCAACAACATCATGGTGCTGCTGGTAACAATCAAACAGGATCCTCATATGGTTTTGATTCATTTACAATTCAACAACCTTCACAATAAGGGAGGTATATATTTTTTTTGAAGGTTTTCTGTTTGCTTGTTGGTTGGTAGGTTTGATAAATTTGCGTGTTTATTTTGTTTTTATTTGTTGAGAGTTGTTTACTGCTGGGCCCTTGTATTCATACATTTTATATTACGATTGAATTATTATTTTAATTTTATATATATATATACTTTTATACACCATTTACCTTTCTAGAAAAGCTGTTTTGTTTAGTTTTTTATTTTTAATTTGTTGATCAATAAATTTTATCAAATATTTGTCTTTTAGTGAATAAAAAGCAAAATTGTAAGAAAGCGAGAAAGTAGCGAAAAAGTTAAAGATTTTTCGGTCTAGTTATAGTAACTAAACCTTCCAAGTTTCTGTTTGATTGTTCAAAGAAGACTAGTAATTTTTATTGTGTTATTCTTCAACTTTTTCTGTCTGACAGATTGTTTGATTTTTGTATTCAATTGTCTTATTGTTAACATGATACTACAGAAAATTCCACATATGTGCTACCGGTAGTCATTTTTACTACATCAAGGTACATAATTTAGAATGAATGTTATGATATTCTTTTTGAAACTTGACACAACGTAGTATATTTTAATACGGCATCAACAGAACGGTGCAGGAGTGTGCTTGCTCCAACAAAAATTGGTTCTAAATTTAAACAGGTCGAAAATTCCCAATTCAAAATTAAATGAGAACTGGCAACCTCGGAAGGGTTCAAAGCATGAGAGCTATTAAAATGTACAGCACATGCAAGTTACGGGAGTCCGATCATAACCGTTGTAAAACTTTGGTCTATTCGGCAATACTTGTCTCTTTGGAATGAATTATCGTGGATATTGCAAAACTCTAGCACCCTTGACTCAAGTTTGCGAACTGTACCAGGTTGGCGAAATCTTTCCAAATCAGGACACATCTAGAACTTGCCGTTTAGGTGTTCAAAGGAACCCCCCTGATATTATCAATCTTCATAAAATAATGTTCGTAAGTGTCTATTGCGAAAGACCAGAAAAGTAAAGAGAGTTGTGCGAGCTGGTTTGGGTTACGCTGATACCTGGTCCCGTTGATTGCAGTAACCACTTCGACTCGTTCCAAAATATTGAAGTCTTCGCTTGACTCACTCTGATTGCCACGGCTAATCAGGAACACAAAGCTTTGCAAAAAGCAAACTTATCCATTCTAATTGATAGATTCATTCTCGTTACAATTCTCTACGTCTTATTACAAGTAAGAATAGCACGGCCTTCTCTAAAACAAAGGATTAGATAGCTCAAAGACAAAGTCTCGTAAATTCCTGTGGGCAGACAATTAAGTTCCGTTTTTAGCTTTAACAGTTTGTGAGTGAGAAAAAAGAGGACCAACATTATGCAAATATAATCCCTGCATATTCATTTAATTTCTTGCTGCTTGGCAAGAATGTGGTTTTACCGAACTAACAGGGTAGTCAAAAGAGTCTTCATCCCTTGAATTGAAGGGTATCAAGCAGGGTCTGCTATTGTTTGCCTTACTATTAACCAATAGAATGTTTGTCTTCTTGGGAAGAATTATTGACTAGCTGGTATTTTTTTGCCAGGAATTGGTTTAATCGGGAACACTCCTGTAAACACCAACCGATTTCTTTTGGGCAATAAATTTTTATTATTTTTTTTTAAACTTTGCAGAACAATTATTATTTTATAAACTTTTGTAGAAAAATAATTGTTGTATCTTTCCGAGAAAAAAAAACGAAGATCTTAAATTTTCACAAAAGAAGAAAATATCATTGGAAAAAATAATAAAAAAACCTCTTTTAAATTAGGACAAAAAAATAGCACATAATAATTCATTTGTTTAATTTACATTCCAATTGTTTTTGCTCCTGCATGCTTTTTTAATAGTTATGGCGCTATTCTTCATAAACTTTAAATTTACACATTGTACTTACATTTAAGTTAATGGACGGCTAAAACGTATTACTCTTCAAAATACAGTTTCCTATTTCAAATCCTAATTACATCAAATTTAAGCAAAAACCGAAAAGTGAATATGTCTTCAATGTACATTTGAAACATATTGCAATATTTTTAACCTCGGGTTTTTAGCATACAGTTGTCCTACATTACTACGCTACACTTCCTTTTTTTTTCAAATTGCTAAATTGCCTCTTTTGCATAGTGTCATTAAAAATAAATCCGAATATTTATATACAGGAACAATTAATTCCCTTTAAAAATTTAGAGACCATCAAAAAATAATCACAGAGATTGTTTTCGTATGAGCAATTGCGCATAAAATACCAATCACAATTTATGTTGTTAAATATTGCATTTTCCAACAAAGACTTAACCGGGGAATAAGAAAGGCAACATCGCGCTAAATTTTGTTGCAATATGTGTAA
Source organism: Hemisphaericaspora nanyangensis (assembly GCA_030557635.1). Classification (NCBI taxonomy): domain Eukaryota; kingdom Fungi; phylum Ascomycota; class Pichiomycetes; order Serinales; family Debaryomycetaceae; genus Hemisphaericaspora; species Hemisphaericaspora nanyangensis. The sequence continues at coordinate 97,307 of JAKTPO010000023.1, read as the reverse complement.
TAATCGGATTGTTATGAAACATAATAAAAAACAAGGGCAGTTTGGTAGTACAATCAACTCTCGGTACTAATTGTTATGAACAGAATATGATTCTTTGTGAACTATTCCATGCAAATAAAAAACCTCACTTTACACAAACCAGCGGAATATCGGCCAATTTTTTTTTTTGCTAAGGTATTACAAGAGTATGTTTGAGATTAAATATTTTTTATCTTTGGTTAAAGCAGGTATTTCCTAATTTAGCCAACGCAAAGATCTAAAGGAGAGTGGGGGGAGTTGATAATTGGGGGACCCAATTTTCTTAAAGGAGTTAAAAAAAATTGGAGGGCGGAATGTGAAGAAATTAAGGCGAAATATGAAAACTTTTTGTGAATATGTGATGCTTCTAAAAGTACTTTGTTTTTGACAATATTGACAGATCGATATTGTTTTTATTTACTTTTAGTTCTTTGATTAGGTTCTTGGGAGATTCTCTGTTTATTGATGAGTTATAACAATCAAGTATTTGTGTCAAGTGGTACCTTTTTTTCTATTTCCTTGGGTTATTCTTTGTTTTATTAAATTTTTGAATTACTTATTTCTAATTGTTAATTGACCTCGCAATAACCACAAAAAATATTTTTGAAAATATTATATTTTGACACAAGATTTTGTGGCTAATGCAAAAAATATTAAATTTTTTCGTATTGTCTAATATTTTTTATACTATGATTAATCAATTTCATATTGTTTTAAGTTATTGTTATCTCACATTTTATTTGTAAGATTTTTAAAAAATATGATAGCGTCATTAAAAAATATCTTCCTTTAATATTTCACGGCATTTGCCTCATTTTTGTTTAAGGTTGGTAAACAATTTTATATAGATGGAGGCGGGATTATTTTTTTGTACCAAGAAATTTTTTATGAAAAAACAAAAAAAAAAGTTTAACCGCCAATATTGTGAAAACATTAAGCGCCAAAAATTTTAAGCTTTACGGAACACAATAAGAAATGAAATTATTGATATTACTGGAGGGATTAAAAAGCGCAATACTTCGGAGAAACAACTTCAGTGGAGGGAAACACTCCTCTCTTCGGCAGGCTGTTACACAGGCCCTTGGGAAATTCATGCAAGGGCTTACGTCATGAAAATGGTGCTGCAAAACATTGAACGTGCTGCCCGGGTTCGAAATACGAAAGGAAGCTAAATTGACATAAGAACCCAAATTCATATAGCAACACGCGGTGTGGTCTCCAAGTACACATGAGTCGTTCTGCTTGTTTGGAAGTTTCTGCACATTCGATTAAGCGAAATTCTTATTGAGCATGTGGATTGTATGATTTAATGAAAGATTATCGAAACGGCGTTATGTTTGGCTATTCACAAAGGTTGTGCTGGAAACAGACGACTTTCTCTTATATTGTAAGAAAACACTGCTGCTATCTCTAAGTTGCTGTTTTGTTTGTAAAGTAACTATGCCTCAGATTTCACATCACAATCGATTTCTCGAGGAGGGGTGGTGAAGATTTGTTTATTTTTCTTCGTAAACAATTGAGAATCCCCTTGAATTAACTACAAAATAATATGTTTCATTTGTCTTTAGTAGCTTATTCTGTTCTTTGTTTTCTTTGTTTCGGGAAAGGAAAACAATTGATACCTGGAATCCATTTTGGGGCTCATTCCTTCTGGTTTTGAACAGAACAATAAGTCCGTAACCAGTTGCTAACTTGGCAAAAAAATTTGTTATCAATAGGATAATTGGTTAAAATCCTAACATTCCATGCCACGCGAACCTCATGTGGAGTACGTACCAGATAAAAATTTAACAAGACACAAGTCTAACCTTCTATAAATCACAAAGATGCTAAGCCGACGGTAGTGGGCAAACCCATTTCTGGTTCGGTTGACTAAATTTCAAAGAATTTGCCATATCTCGGCTCAACGTGAACAATTCCGGAAACCTTTGAGTAACCAAGTGTTATCAACAGAAGTATACACATAACACGCCTGCTAGTTTTTGTGCACTTGATATCTAATGTGATGCTTGGAAACTGCGCCTCTTTTTTTTGCTTCGAAACTTAAATATACCGAAGCATCTCAACCTTCCCAGTATTGGCAAAAGTCTATAATAGCAAAGTGCATAGTTCGATATTTATGTGAAGAGTAAATGAAAATTTTACATGTGACGAAAGCATTTTGAGTTAAGCTAATTCACTGACTGTGAAAAAACGATTCTCAAGTACCAAAACTACTTCAGAATATCATTCGTGGTTGCCGTTGGATTTTGCTTTCAAGAGTTTAATGTATTATCGCTTAGAGAAGGGTTCCACCAAAAGTAGAATAATGCAACCGTTTGAGAATCTTTGTCTTGCTCTGAGAACCCCCATTATTGTCTTTATTTTTAAAATGAGAATGGCTCTATCTTTAACCATAGTAGAGAGCTTCAATTAGCTTCAAAGCATAGATCTCTTGGACTATTTTGAAAATGCTATTTTCAACCTTCTGTTCATTCAACTTTGCATTTTCCAATCTTTTTTGGTTTTCACTGGATTATTCTTGAAATTCGAAACTTGCTCGCTAATAAGGGTTTTATCATAAATATTTTCAAATATGATATGAACTACCTAATTCAGAAGAAAGCATTTAGTATTCTTATGGGTTTACTTTTTCAAGATGATGCAGCTAATTGATGATGGTCCCTTTACGAATTACTAACCCAAGAAACAGTTTATCCTTGATTATAACTCCACATCTATCGATCAAGTGATAGTTTTATATGCTGATAACAACCCGCATTCTACGCACAAATACACTTATAAATTGAACAGTTTTGAATCGTACTTAATCAGCACTGATGAAAGACTCATCTGATTAATTCAACTTGATTACATATAGCTTACAGTACTTCAGTACACACAAATTATATTGAAAAAAATACAATTATCCTGTATATACTAGAGAAAATCCCTATGTAATAGTTTTTTCCTAGCATCATGCTCTAAATATCTTCACCAAATCCATCCAAAGTAATAACTTCTCCCGGTTTAAATGGAGGCAAACCCAAATATGGACACCCATCACATCTAAATGCATCTCCCAATGCACATGATCCACATCCACCAGTCTTACCTTGTACAGTAAAATCAATTTCTGATAAATCTTCTTCTCTAAATTGAACTTTTGCTTTTAATCTTTCTTCAATCTTAATTGCTTCTAAAGTCGCCAGCTGTGCCATTTTTCCTAATAAAGAATCTTGTAATGATCTTTGATTATTTGCTTCTTGTTCTTCCAATTCTTTTAATCCACATGTACAATCTTTACATGCCTTCTTTCTTCGTTTTCCATTTGGTAATTCGCATTTTTTGGGTATTATTAATCCATCCATTTTTGTTTCTTTGATCAAATCATTTTCGTCTATAAATGCGTCAGCGTCATCTTCATCTTCATCATCATTATCAGAATCGCCGTCACTGAAATAAGATAATTTTGTTTCATATAGTTTTCTTTTTGAAGTAGCTTCATCTTCTTCAGTAGGTGGGCTAGATAATTCATCTACTAATTCAGGTGGGGAGTCAGCACCACCACCAGTTTGATTTAATTTCTTGAAAACTGGAAGTTTCGTTTTGGTTTCACTGGCGGAGGATTTCTTTTTGAGTAAAACAGTTTCGATTGGTTTTGGCTTTATCCAAACACCATCCTCGATGACAAATCCAGATAATAAAACATCAAGATCTTGGTCTTTAGGTAAATCTCCGAATAATTTCCCATTATGAGTTAAAATCTTATGGAATAATTGAATCAACAGTAATGGCATCTCACGATATTGAGCAGAATTTGGATTTATGTATCTAATTTCATTATATGTATTGTCTGGTAACTCCACTTCTCCTCTAGTTACACGATCTATAATTTGTTGTTCTAATGTGTAGTTGTCGTTATGTCTTGTTATGATGTCTTGTTTGATAGTTTCTACAAGATGTTGGTTTGTTACGACAGTTGGATGTAACAATAAAAGGATTCTAGACATGGTGTGATGTTAAATAATAGATAGAATATGTATGAATGCTAGCTTTTATGAATGGAGGGGGGTGGAGGACACAAAGGGTACTCTTGTATTAATAATAAAATCTTCCAAAAATATGGATTAAGAGATAAAAGGAAAAAGGAAATAGTAAGTATGAAATTTAGCTTTTAAGTAAAATGATGATTGATTTTCATATTGCTTTTTTCCCTTTTTATATTCATAAGCAATTTTATGTAACTAAGCAAATAAAAGAAAAAAATTCCTTCTTACTAATATAAACTACAAGCCTTATCAAAATTTCTTTTTCTCTTTCTTCATTAGAATTTGTTATCAGATCTATTACATACCACTATACCATTCGTTAACACAGGTGTCTACATACAATATATCATTATTATATTCAAAAGGCTACTGCCACATGAATATTCTATTTTGCCGTATCCTCTCCATCCGTCTATAAAACTATTGTGTCTTCCATAAAATTTCTTCGTTTATATCACGTGATTCATAGTAAGGAAATAAATTCTTACATTACATTAATTAATTACATAATGCTCAATAATAATTGTATTATTGGCTGCTAATTGAGTGAACACAAAACTAATTTCCCCCTTGATGACTAATCAAACAGAGTTACATGTAATGTAAGAAGAATGGATCTCAAATAAACAAATCACGAAAAAAAGCACGCTGTTATTATTGGGATTTAAATAATTCTAAATTATCGCTGAATTCTTTATGAACATTGCTTTTTATCACGGTTACAGTAATTACATTTGCCCCATCATTTCATGGCACATGCCACAGAACACACAAGCCAGGGCCAGAAACTGTATTGTATTGTTTCTAATTATATTATATAGTAAACAACACATCAATACTTGTTTCTCCTTGCGACTCAGGAAGAGCTTCCACTGGATTTTATCAATTCTGAAAATTTCGAATTTGCAGCAACACGTTTGTAAAAATATAATAATATATAAAAAAGACATCAATGTAAATATAGCATTGTAATACATACAAAAGAAGAACTAGAAATAAATTCCCATTAATAATAATACATAAATCGCATGAAAGAAGAAAGAAGAAACAAAAATAAAAAAAATATCAATTCAAATCAATGATCGTCATCATCCCCACTATCATCATTGTCTGCATCTGCATCTATATCCGTCTCGTCTGTATCTGTAGAATGAGCGTCTTTAACTTCCCGTCTTCCCTTTTCTTGTGGCTTCACAAGTGCTCCTTTCAACTGTCTAAATCCAGGAGCAGGATTTGCATATGTTGGAGAAAGAATCTGAGCCAGTGGTGATCTAGAAGATATGGGTGACACATTACTATGATTCCTACTATGGGAATATTGTCTTGCTTGTGGTGAAGCCAAAGTCATCAAGGAAATCACTGCTTCTTTTTCATTATTTTCAGTAGTAGTATTGCTTGTGTTTGATTTAGATCCAAATCCTTTAAATGAACTAGGTTGGAACTCATCAGGGGAATTCAATGCCACGTTTAATGGAGGAAGTTGGATATCTGATTGCAGTGATTGGGTACGACGATGTCCCATCATAAAATCAGCTGATTCAATTGATGTTGAACGTGCATGACCGAGATGTTGTTGCCGACTATGGGAAGGTTGCCGTGGTCTTTGTGAACCCGATATGCTTCGTCTATGGTGGTAGTGTTGGTGGTGGCTGCGTTGTTGTTGTTGTTGTCTTGAGAGAGCTGCAAGTAATGCTTTGTGGGCGCTTGATTCTTCATCAGGTGAGGGCATGTCAAATAAAGGTGGTAGTTGTCGATTTAATTGTACTGATTGGAATTCTTCCTGGTGGAATTTTGGTGATTGGTGTAGGGAAATATTGGGTGATCTTTCAAAAAATGTAGATTTGGAAATTGGTGATTGTTGTAAAGTTTGTAAATTTAAATTCGCCCGTTGTATTCCAGACGATGAAGTCCAAGTATTATTTCCATTTTTGGATGCAAAATCTTGTCCAAATTTAGTTGGGGAATTTGAAGAATCAAATGATAATTCAGTGAATGTGATTTTATTATTATGATGGGAATTGGAATCTTCTTTTTGTAATCTACCCAATGCCGAACTTAATTTATTCTTCAATTGTGAACTAATCTCTTGTAATTCATCCCGTTTGGGACTTCCATCTTCATTTTGAAATAATCGTCTTGCCGCTGAGAAATATTGTGGAGTCTTTTGTAATTTTGCTTTACGCGCTTCTTCATGTTCTGAATCACAACCTGAATACTTTGGAGTTTTCAATAAACTTCCAACCGTGTATGGACTTGCAACATTATAATGGCTTAACTTATAATCAGGAGACTTGAAGGTATCTGAACTGGTTCTCTTTAATCCAGGTGAAAATGGTATTTGGTCATTTGTTTGGGGTTCTGGAGTACGAAGAAATGTAACTGAAACTCTGTTTTTTCTTCTTGAACCTGAATTTGGTGGAGATGGCGTTAATGGTTTCGCTACTGAGGATCTCATATCCAGTACTTTAGGAGATGATATTGGTGTCTTGGGTTTACTCGTACTCATTATCTCTTTCCTTTCTCTAAAATATTAAAAAACGCAAGGGGGATTGGGGGGTCGAGGGGCTGGTTATATATCTAAGTGGGACTTAGGGTAGAAATCAAAAAAATTCTCGCGACTTTGTGCTTTAATGGACGTGTCTTTATTGATGGTTGTTAAATGATGTTCGGATTATTCTTTGTATTGTCAACCAATTTAAAAACGTAAAAATGATATATGAGACGAACCAAATTAAAGTAAAAATTAGTGGGTAAAGGGTTTGTGATTTATTTTTGTTTTGTATGGAAGGGAGGGTGAGGAAGGGAGGGTGTGGGTGTGGGTGTGGGCACTTATCTAATTGTTCGCTAATTCTAATTAGATTTGGATTTAGTGACTTTAGTAGCAGCAGTTAGACGTAAGCTACTAGTATGGGTTTTAATGTTTTGTGAGTGTGTTTCAATAATTTTGTGTTTTGTGTGTATATGTTTGTGTGTATAGTTAAACTTTTTTTTTGGGTTTTTTTTGTTGCTTGTTATTAAAAGAGTCAGGTTTCAATTTTCTCTTAATCACAACTAAAAAAGAATGTATTAAAATTATTCTATCACTTGCGTTGTCACGTGTAACTTACAATTCTTTTAACAACAAAGTTAACACTCTATGTATTATGTACAAAAAACTGTAAAACTTTTTTATATATAAAATGAGGTTTACTACCCGGTTGTTGTAATATACACTGGAGAGTGTGATAAGAGTTTTGCTGTAGTAAGTGTAATTATAGTCTTGTTACAAGGGGGATGTGTGTTATTTTCACTTTGATTTTAAATATAATTAAGGGAAATTATGAAATAATAGGGGGGGTTTCTGTATGTTGACTTTGTATTACAATTCGCTCCCAACACAAACCCCCTTAATTTAAATAGAATAATTAAGCAGAGAAAAAAATGAATTTCTTTTTATTTCTGTTATGGGCGAAGGAGTGAAGGAAGGGAAGGAGAGATATGGCTGGGAGATGGGATGGGATGTGATGGGATGGGATGCAACTGTTTTGTGTGTGTCGCATTGTCAATTTTCCTTTTTTGTTTTGTGCGACATGAATTTTTGTTTTTAGACACAAACACCTATTTTTGTCAAATGCACGTAATTAAATTAATTTGTATTGGTCGTGTATATTACCAGGAGAAAAAAATATTTAATGCCATTAGAAACGACGCTACCAGATGTAAGTTTAAGTCCATCTCTCTTAATTCAAAAGCAATTTTTAATGGAGAAGATTAGAGCAACTGAATTGATATTAACCACCCACGATCATTTTCACGGTATCATACAACCAATAGATGGTTTCGTCTACTGACAGCAGCAAGTTATCCTACTAATTATTAGGCTATGTAAATCTGATTTATGTCTTACTTTCAGGTGTTTTGGCCGCCAATAAATGATTCACGTGAATCCAAAATCCATGTTTTAAATGAACCAAGCAAACAAAAAAAAGCTGCCAAAATCAAAACAAGCATTCACCCAATATAGAAGACCCAGTTTCAATACACATTACTCACAAGAATCTCATATTCTTAATATATGATATCTACAAAAATGATACCAGGGTCGTATTCTCAATCTGGTAAGTCGAAGAGACGGAAAAGTTTAACAATTGCATCCAGACAATCACTTCTACCTCAATCTGGTGGTCGAAGATCAGCATTCTTTAGCACACCAGCAAGATCCACTAAAAGAAGGCAAACAACAGCCAGTTTAGCTCCAAACCCTCCAATTTCATCGTTTGCTGGTTTTACTCCATCTGTTTCTGCCGCCGGGGAAATTGGTGGTGTTATCACAGGTGCTGCGATAACTACCCTGACGCGAAGGTCATTAACACCTATCCAACCCCAAAAGAACATTGACCCAAGACCATTGAGGGACAAGGGTTATCAAGAAATGATACAAACTGAAATACAGTCGTTTCTTTTCGAAAATGAATATGAGCGGATCACAGGCATGACGCTCACCGATAATACATGGAAAAATCCCACTCAAAGGGATTTTACAAGCATGTTTAAATTTATATTGACAAAAATTGACCCATGCATGACGTTCAATAAGCCGGTGGAGTCCGAATTTTTCTCCCTTTTGAAAATTTTCGATTATCCTTATATTGACACGATCGGTCGATCGCAAGTCAATTCAGTATCAAAATCAAACTGGCCTACTTTTTTAGGGTTGTTATATTGGTTGGTGACACAGGCCCTTATTACCTTTGACGATGACGATGACGAATTGTCGCTTGATGATCAATTTGATGAGATCATAGGAAGATACGTTAATAATTCTTATTCTAATTTTCTAAACGGCGCTGATGATAACAATCAGTTCAAAGAGCAATTGGATATCGAATTGGATGCATTCGAAGCCAAAATGCTTGGCCAATTGGAAACGTTGGATAAAGAAATGAAAGAGTTGACCATACAGGTCGACGCGGCTGCAGCAAAGATACAAGAAACAGAAGAAGCGGAAAAGGAAGCACAGGAATTAGAACAAGATTATGTTAATTTGACTAATTATAATAAGAAACTTGAGCAGCGTCAAGTTAGTGAATTGCAAATCTTAGAAAGAATAAATTTGGAAATTGAAAAATCAAATCAAGAAATTAAGGAAGCTGAGAATGAAATAGAAAAGGTAAAGGCACAATTACAAGAACAAAATATTTCAATTGAAGATGGACGTAATCTAATAACCACCCGTGATAAGTTAAGGGAGGAAACAAGAAGGGCAGAAATGCGTTGTGGCGATGCCCAAAATGATATTGACAACAAGCGACAGGCGTTGGAAAAAGAGAGCTCTAACCTCCGGAAAACAATCAACCTGTTTAATCATTATATTGAGCAAATCGATCCCAATAACTATGATCTTCGACTTCTGATGAGTAGTTGCCTATCACTCCCAAGTCAAGCTTTTGATGAAACGCAGATTTTGAATAAACCGTTTGATGCTATACGGGTTGAATTAGAATCATTGAGAGAAACGAAATTAACTAATCTTTATGAACGTCAACAGCAAAACTCAAACTTAGAACATCAGTTACAAGAAGACAATGAAATATTGAAACAAAAGAGTCAATTATTTGAGGAATCAAAGACGAATCTTAGTAACAAACGTCTGGAATCGGATAGAAAAAATAGATTATATAATGAACAGCTTGAACTGGATCGTGCCGAAATTTTGGCCTTAGAACAAAATTTTAACAATGAATTAATTAGGGCGGAAAATGCTAAGGATGAAGCTAATAGGAAGTATGCTGATTTAATTCGGTTACAAAATGAAACAATTGAAAATATTGAGTATCAAAGACAAGGGTTGGCTCAACAAAGTCAACGATTGGCCCAAATGGCTGCAAATTCTATCAACCTGTTCGGGAAATTGACAAGTTTGACTGATTTGTTAGAAGATGCTGAGATTCTTCCGGAAGAAGAAAAAGACATGTGAAATGTTTGCCTTACTTTCCAGAGAACTGTATTGCTAGTTAAGTATTTTTAATTTGAATGAGTATCACGATGTTATGATTTGTCCTTTGTATTGCCTAGATAAGTATATTTAGTTTTACATGGATTGTAAGTATGCGTACGGGTATCATGATTCTATAATTGTCTTTTGCAAAGCCCGAGAACTGCCGTCAGTGAGACTTCTTTGAGCTGCCATGATTGCGCTGGAGATACTAAAAATTCTGCACAAAACTTGCACATTCTTTCTCGCCACATCATTTTTCAATTAGATTAATTTACTGAATTTATTTGATTCTTGGGCAATGCTTTTCCTTATTTACTCCCATTGACAGTTTGTATATTGTTCTCTAATTTTAGAGAGTTTAGAATATGCGATTATGTACCAAAATGTCTTAATATTGTAAATAGCATATACGGTGTATTAATTAATAATAATTTATCACACAGTTTGGCTTGCTTACAATTTTCTGTTATGTTCCACAGTAATACGCGTTAATGTTTTTCAAAAATGATGAGCTTTTTGTTTCTTAACACCAAACTCACTCATCGAATCCAAGCTGGCAATGAGTGACATAAACATATTCGTTACATCAAACTTAACATCCTCCGAAAGAAGAATCTCTCCACAATGGAGCATGGCTCATCTTAAAGAAAGACTTGAAACAATAACTGGAATCAAACCAGAAAACCAAACTCTTCATTATTATCCAAATCAACATTCAAATGTATTTTCCCAATTATCTACTTCGGAAGATTATCTTACAGACAAGGACAAGGATATCTTCTTATCTTCGTTCAATTTGAATGCATTTAGTAGAATTCATGTTATTGATGAAGATCCAGAATCTGCAGTCAATGAATTATCAAATGAAATTGTTGACGACGACGAAGACAATGAAGCTAGATTTAAGTTATCAGAAGCTGAATATGTCAAAAGATCTGATACAGCGTTACAATGGAAGAAGAGCAATCAATTAGGTAGATTCGATCCAAATTATGATGCTATACGCCAAAAAATCCAACAAGAAAATGCGATCAAATTGTCAACAATGAAAATTGGGGATAGATGTCGTATTATAAATATTGAAGGCGAGAGAAGAGGTGTGATTAGATATCTTGGGAAGATAAATGCGCTTGATCAAGGTGAGAGCGATTGGGTAGGAATTGAATTTGATGAACCTGTAGGTAGAAATGATGGTTCGATTGGTGGTGTTAGAATATTTGAATGTAGATCTAAACATGGAAGTTTTGTGAAACCAAAACAGGTTGAAGTTGGTGATTTCCCTGAGTTAGACCCATTTGCTGAAGATGACCTGGATGAAGAGTTGTAAAGGTAGCATATAATCATAATAAATTGTAGGTGAAAAAAATTAAGTCTTGATTATTGATCGGAATTTTATACTTTTGGGGCCGATCGATTACCGATATCCCGCTTTAATTTAGTATGGCGTTAAGATCCAAGGGTGGAACAAATGGAACAGAAGGAAAAAAAATTCTGTCAACGTCAAAATTTTATTGATCACATTCTCTTGTTTTCTTTTTAATACTAAAGTGTTTTATATATAAACTACCTAATAATAACAATAATTACATATAAATAATGTTTGAAGAAATCTTTGAATTTGTTGATAGAGAAACTTTTAACAAATACTTTCGTTTGACGATTATTGTCTGTGGATATATCATCTTCCGTAAATGGTATTCTCAGTGGGCTGCTAACAGGCAACAAAAGACTCAACTTGAGGCAGATGAAAAAGAAAAAGCTGAGAAGGCAGACAGAGATCAAAAGGAAAGAGAAGAGCTCGAAGCAAAACTCGAAGCAGAATCTAAGCAATTCGGTTGGGGTAAGAAAACCAGAAAGAATATCAAACTTACTGAAGCTGTATTGGAACAAATTGCCCAAGAACAAAGACAAAGACATCAAACAGCATATGATGCACAAGAAGATGCTGATATTGAAGATTTATTGGAGGATTAGTTTCTAAGTACGTTGGTTTATTCATTTCTTTGCATTTTTATGTACATATTTTTATAGTCAGTAAATAATTTTAATTCGTAATCACGTGACTTGATTTTCCTAATTGGGAATATAGAGATGCCATCGTTGAAAAACTTGGTTCCAAAAAAGAAAAATCTGCATCAACTCATCTCTCTTTCTGCAACCCACCTTTCACAGAAACATATCTAGTAGCAGACGAAATAATGGCAGGTGATCCATTTTTATCCGATCCTTCAAAGAAGAGAAAGCGTCTGTCTAAATCAACTAGCACACTTAAGAAATCTAAGTCTAGTAGATATGCCACACCACCTAGAGAAACACCAGAAAATGATGAAGAAATATCAGAACCCAGTGACACTGAAGAAGAAGAAATACAGAATGGACAAGATGAAGGCTATAATGATGAGGAATTGTCTTCAGATCAAGAATTCGCAGATGAAAATGCAGCCGATAAGAGAAGAAGATTGGCTAAACAATATTTAGAGAATTTGAAAAATGCTGAATTAAATGAAGGTGATGACTTTGATGCCCAGGATCTTGATGATGATATAATAGGAAGACGTTTACAGAAAGATGTGGCTGAGACCAAGGGTTACGTGTTTAAATTCATTGGTGACAAGATCTCACAGCAATTCGATGATGACATAGAAACAGTTTCCACTAGAATCGGTTCGAAGAACTTAACTTCAATGGCAACCCATTTTCCATATTTATATACCGTGTCTAAAGATGCCGAACTAATTAAATGGAATATAGAAAATAGAAAACCACAAAGATTAAAGCATACGAAGGGAGGCTTGAAATTCTCCAATATAAATAAATCAAACCCAGGTGCAAATCACCATTGGGATCAAATAAATTGTGTTGCAGCATCTCCAGATGGGAAATTTGTTGTTACTGGAGGATCAGATTCTAGATTGATCATTTGGTCAAGTGAAAATCTCGCATGTTTAAAAGTGTTAGAAACCAGATCTGCTGTGAATTCAATTGCGTTTAGAAGAAATACTGATCAATTATTTGCAGCTTGTGCTGATTTAAGAATTAGAACATATTCGATCAATCAATTTACACAATTGGAAATTCTTTATGGGCACCAAGATAATATTACTGATATTTCTGCTTTGGGTCGTGAAACTTGTGTTTCTGTGGGATCTAGAGATAAGACTGCAATGTTTTGGAAGATTGCTGAAGAATCAAGATTGACCTTTAGGGGTGGTGATTCAATCGAGAAAAAGAAGAAAAAGAAAAGGACAGCAGAAGAAAATGGAGAAGTTGTAACAGAAGAACCTCCATTCCATAATGAAGGATCCATAGAAGTTGTCAGTATGAATGATGAGTCTCATTTTGTTACAGGTTCCGATAATGGTAATATTGCATTGTGGTCTTTAGCAAAGAAAAAGGCCTTGTTTACAGAAAGATTAGGGCATGGATTGCAACCTGAATTTAAACCATCTGAAATCAGTGCCGAAAGATCACCAACTATTGCTCAGCAACAAATCCCAGAACGTCAGCCATATTGGATCACGTCTGTTCACGCAACTCCCTATAGTGATGTTTTCTTTACTGGTTCCCATGATGGGCGTGTCAAGGTCTGGAAATTGGATCAAGAAGGATTGCGTTCGTTTAAATTGATAGGAGAAGTTTCTAATTTCAAGGGTTGTGCTGTAAAGATTGAATCAGTTGAAATACCAGAAAAGAAACAACTCAAGGTATTTGTGTTGTTAAGTAAAGAACATAAGTTTGGAAGATGGTTAAACAAAATTCCTGGAAGTAGAAATGCGTTGGTTAGTTTTACTTTCGATTTATAGTCATATAGTCGTCTGCATATAGATAAAAATTCTACAAGAAACAATGAATTGGTTCGTTCACACGTAAAATGTATTAAAGATGACTAAATACAAATTAAAAGAACATGACAATGATATAAATAATATGCAAGTAGGTTTCCGAAGATTGAACTTATTAGAAAGCAGCTTCGTCATCTCCGCCAGCGTCCATTCCATCGTCTTCTCCGTCATCGAAATATTTTTCTGCATTATAATCATCATCTTCGTCTTCATCAAACTCATCGTCGACGTCTTCTTCCATATCGTCTTCTTCTTCTCCGTCCTTGTTTTCATCGCCATTATCCAACTCATCCGCCATATTTTTTAACTTTTCTAGTAATGAATTTGCATCTTCATTTTCATTCTTTTCATTAAATTTAAATTCTCGTAATCCACCATTTGATTTAAATGTAGACAATGACAATAGTTTCTTTTTTTGCTTACTAGTCATTCCCATAACTGAATATAACTCTTCGGGAAATAGTTCCAACTGATATGGATGTTCTTCTATAGTTCTACCAATCTTCTTTGCTTTCTTATACCGGTCTGAATATCGTTCAATACCATCAGGAGCTGTGTTTCCAGCCTTAACAACTGCTTTTTGTTGATCACTATCTGAAACCTCTTTGAAATCGAGATTTCCGGTATAAAATGGCCCATCTGACATTAGTTTGGCAAATGTTATCCAGTGTTTGGCTGCACCTGTTTCATTGCTAGATAAATCTCCATTAACAGGAAGGATTATTTCTGGTTTGTCGGTTCCTGAAGTCGTTGATAAGACGTCACTATAATCTAGACCGAAGGGTAGTAAAGCTCTCCCAGAATTTTTGGATCGAAACGACATGAATATAAATGCTTAAAAGGAAATCTAAGCACAAGAATGAAACACCTTATTAGAACATTTGGAAGTATTAACTGAGATGCAACTGAAAAAAAAAAAATATTTTTGTGGTGAGAAGAGAATCCTGTATATAGTGGATGGTGCTACTAAAGTTCAAACGGTACAGTGGAAAGTTAGACCCAGCCTTTCCTTAACTGGCTTTCAATGTAAGTTAATAATAGCATTAGCCATTATTTGTTATAAAACCATTTCCTACCTTTCATAAAAGATTGAAACATACAAAAAATATATCAATTCAGATTTGACATGGTTTTCAGCAATTTCATTGGAAATTTTGACTGCAAAAATTTTTCACCAATAATTGTAAACACAGGCACAAACAACGGCAACCTAAGAGCAACCATCTTGACCAGGACTTTGAGCAGTTAGTTTTCTATGTACAACTATACGATGGGCATTTAGCCTTACCATCTTATAGTTATGTGTGTAAGATAGTTCACTTCACTTCACTTCCCAAATAGGAAATGATAAACATTGGCACGTGACTTCTATTTATAGTAAATGAATCTTTTTCTTCTACTTTTTTCCATCATAGCCTATGAACATACACAAAACACCACATAACATAATATAACCTGCAAGAAAAAACACCACCGTTTTAAATGACCTTAAACCTGATAATTAAATAACCATTCCAATCCATTTTTAGTTTCATATTCAGTTCCATATTCAGTTCCTTTTAGAATATCAATAAAAAGCCAATCATTCTACAATTGAAACCAAATCATAAATGTATTCATCTCTGCTGACATCATTGACAATAGATAATGATCTTGGTTATCCACAATCGGCAGATGGAACCCTTGTAATAATGGTTGTGAGAGCCAGACATTTACCCAATCGACGAAAATTAGATAAGCAATCTCCATATGTGGTAGTAAGACTAGGTAGAGTGGCCAAAAAGACCGAAGTGGATTTTCGAGCGGGACAAACACCAGAATGGAAACAAGAAATTCGCTTTGAGTTAACTAGAGACAAGAAGCCGATTTTAAAAGTAGACGTGTTGGATGATACAAAAGGAGACCCTACACCTATTGGGAGTGCAGACATTGATTGTTCTGTTATATTTGCAAGTCAAGAAAATGAAGATAATGGAAAGTATATTTTTGATAAATGGTATGATTTGACTCAGAATGGTCGAAGAGCAGGTACACTTTATCTTGAAATGACTTTTTATCCTAGTGCTCCTATTGTGCCGTCCAAAGTTCCAATTTATCCTCCTCAAGAAGTTGTCACCGAGAGTTATGAAGACTACGGTGATTCCATGTGTCGAGTTTCCGATTATCTGAACAGAGACCCACCAAGAATTGTTGCTCCAGACTATTTTTACAATCTGGGGAACTCAGCCTCGACCAATGCAACATCAACGTTTCTGAGCAGATCATCCGATACGGAAAGCGTTAACACTAAAAGCACGGGATCTTCAGAGGTTTTCTTTAATAAACATCAAAAACAACAAAATAGTGCATACTCCAAAAAGTCCGAATCAAGATTTTCAAAATTTAAACGTAGATATGAAGCCAAAGAACCAATAACATCGCTTTGGAGTGGTAACAAAGATAATCTAGTTACTTATTCGTCCAAATATGAACTTAGTTCAAGTAGGTCCCCATCACCACTTAGTGATTATGAATCAGCCGACCTAGATCATCTACAAAGAGATATCTCGCAAGTGTTAATAGAGGATACATCTAAACGTACGCGAAGTTCATCTAAACGTGTGGTAGTAGATGATGACGATGATATTAAATTCAAAGCACCACTTCCACCACCACATTCTACTCCAACCAAGAAATCCCCAAAAAGAAAACCACCCAAAGAACCATTAGCTGCACATGAATTGGGAGTAAGTGTAACAGACACTACATCTATACCATTTTCCGCCGATTCTATAGGCATTATCAAAGAAGAAAAGATGCCTACAAAAGTATTTCTACTTAATGAAGAAGTTAAATCGCTTGGTGTCTTGGGCAACAATGACCCAGGCAAAGTTACATTGAACCCTGATGAAATTGATCCTCGATTTTATGCGCCTTCGCCTTCAGAACATATGAATTGGAGAACGAGATTAAAATATGGGTCGGCAACTAAAGATGATTTGAAGATTGATTTGAGAACTAAAGAAACGGGCTATATTGGAGATGGGAAGTTTTCACCCAGTATTTTCCAACGAGCAACGAGAACTTCATGGGATGGTTTTGAAGTTGACGACATCAATAAACCAAAAGTACCTCCTAAAATTCCACAGGGACTTACCGAAATGGAATATTATGTATTGGAGAAGGAGAAATATTTGCGAGATTTAAATGGAAAAAGAATATAATCAAAGATAATGCATTAATAATTTGGTAAAATTCTTTATATAGGGAAGACTTTTTTTGAATAAAACAATCGTAACTAATTAGTGTTTAGCTTAATAAGAAATGGGGGTAGGGAGAGTATTATTTAATTTGTTTCAATGGTTATATTAAATAAGGGAAATAAACTAACTAATACAGATTGATGAATAAAAAACAACGGGGGTAACATAAGAGAAAATTGCATCCACTTCTTCTTGGTTGCAAATAGGAATACGAACACAATAAGAACAAGACACAAGAACTAAGCTAATAGCTCTATAATAAAGCAGCGGCGATTGCAACCAATCCAACAGCAGTTAAACCAGCACCATTTATTATGACTGCACCATTAGCTGAAGTAGCAGTAGTAGCAGCGTTAGTTGTGGTAGTGGTTTGACTAGATCCAGTAGTTGTGGAATTTTGGCCAGAAATAGTGGTCGTGATTCTAGTACTAGAAAAACTGGAAGTAGTAGTTTGGTTGGAAACATTGGTACCAACGGCAATAATACCTTGAGCGTTTTGTAAAGGAGTTTCTTGAGCGGCTTTCTTTGCAGATTCTGCAGCAGCAGAGGCGGCAGCAGCAACTGAGGCAACGGAAGCAGAAGATTCAGAAGCAACGGAAGCTAAGCTGGCGGATTCTTCAGGAGTCAAGATGGTCTTGGTGATGGTGACTGTAGTGATAACAGTTGTATCTTCTTCAGCAAAGGCAGTAGCACTTAATAAGGCTGAGACAATGGCGAGATTTTTTAACAACATTTCGGGTACGCGATTTCTTGAGTTTCTTTTTGGGTTGATTATCGAAATTAAGGAAAGACTTGATGTGGGTATATACTCTGATAAAATTTGACTGATAGTCGGTTTGATTGCTCTTGAGATAGTAAATGAAGGACTAGGGTAAGATTAAGTATATATTCGTTTTTAAGGTTATGGATATTGCAAGCAACAAATACAAATGCAAAATTGAAATTAAGCGACTTGATTGAGTTTTATATGTTGAGGACTTTTAAATTGCAAAAAATTTTCTCGACAAATTTTGAGTAATGACTATACTTTTTACTCTTTTACAAACTGAGCGGTAAACTGTCTCAAAACTGTAAACAAACACAAAAAATATTATAAATTGTACTTAAAAAATAATTTGAAAAAGTGTCTGCATAAAAAATATTCTAAGGAAAAATCTTGGCCGTTTATATTAAGCGTAAGTCCAGCTTCTTATTGGGACATCCAGAAGCAGAGGAACGTCGCCCCATTATACAAAAGTGGAAATGTAGTGAGTGCAAAATACAAATCAGGGTCACTAGTCCAATCAATTTCCATGAAGCAAAGACGGATATGGATTAGTATTGACTTTGCAACTACTGTTAATTTGTGGGGATTTCTTTAGCCTATAGAATATGAATATTATTAATGGGCTGACGCTTAAGCGATTGGTTGTTCCTTACTCGTGTATTTTTATTATTTATTCACGAAATTGTGTTGAAAAAAAATTGTCTTAAGTAATCAACCAAAATCTAATCGTGATTTTTACTCTTTTCCCTTTTCGGAAGGAGCACTTCCAAATTGAGAGAATTAGTAAATAGACGCCAAATCAGACACAAAAAAAATACAACTAACAATGGACAAAAAGTATTTTCTTTTGGCGAACTTTGCTTTTTCGTGTCTGATTTTTATTTACTTTGGGGGATTTTAGGGGGAGGAATTTATTTATTGCACGCTACCATTTTATGAAAAACAAAGTGAGTCTATGCAATTTGAATTGTTATCACACTACAACTTATGCTTATATTCACTTCCATGCCAATTTCTATTTTCTTTTCGTGTACTTCGAGAGAGAATTAAAGTAACTGAACTGATGTGTTAAAATATAAGACAAAGTAGAGCCATCTTGATTATAGGATGTGCAAATGCCGCCTCTGTCGATCTTTAATTTAGATCGCTGATCATATCAGGAAACTGACACATCTGTTTTCTTAAAAAGAAGAAAAAAGAATGTTACTCCTTGGTTCCATCACATGGAAACGAGTTGGGCAAAATCTAGAACTTTCGGGTTGCAATAACCTTGTCAAATAGCGTCGTTGCTAGACGTAGTACGAATTATATCTTGGTACCAATGCTGTAATCCTCTTGGCTTGAACGGGGTCAAAATGACGAGCTGCTCATATTCAAGCCGGGCCTATTTGTGTTCCAAGAGTTTTCCTTTTCCTTCCAAGAAAGAGATATCAGACACTTTTTTCGATTTCTTTGTCTATGACGAAATAATTGTGTGTCTCAACCGAATATTTATCACAAAAATCGAGAATTTGTGATTAGGCGATTAAGTAAACTATTCCGAGGAACAGACTAAGTTGCTTCTTTTGTAGATGTCAACTTTTTACAGTGAGCAAACAAAATGGGTGTGTTAAGATAGTTAGAGTTACAGTCTTAAATATATCTTAGTAGAAGCTCAGATTTGTATGCGGAGTCTTTTCAAGAACAACGACAATAAGAATCGTGAATATTAATAAAGAATAATTTTGGTTTCGTTTCATCTATCCGCATGGAATATGAAATATCGTACTCATAAACGTGATCAACGTTGACATCTCAACTGTTGTTAGACAAACTAGAAACCGAATTTTCTTCGTTTACGAAATTTCCTTAGTTGCAAGAAAAAAGGAAAGTAGATTTGCTTTATTACATGCATTTTATACAAATCAAGAAAATGGGGATCAAGACTAGTTGTACAAAGTCATTGCTTCAAAACGAAATTTATTTCCCTAAAGCCTGCGATTCAATTCCTCTATTTCCGCCTTTTCTTCATTGGTTAGTTGGATTCCGTTTCCATTGGATATATTCTTTTCCCCTCTATCTTTCTCGTCATCATCGTAAAACTCGCATTCTACTTGAACCCTTTTATCTCGAGAACGCTGAGATCCACCTTTCGTATCTATCAGTTCTTGTAAATCTTCATCCATATCTTCATCTAATCCTTCCAAATCTCGTGGTACATCGTTCATTTGAACGGATGGCGCATGTTTGGTATGATCAAGATTTGATATGATTTGAGTCAAGATTCGATCTAGGTATTCTTTGGAATTTGCATTGTTCATATTTGAAGATCGAACATCCAATTCATATGTTGGGGCATAATATTCATAATATCCATTATATGGTAATTCCTTGGGCAAGATGACTCCATTACAGATCCCAGTCTCAAATGCCCAAGTTCTTGCAACATTTCTAATGGTGTAACCCCCACCACCAAGTACCATAAATGGTATCCCTAATGATCTGACAAACTTTACGCAATTTGCATGCCCTCTCATTGATAAATTGAATGGTCCTAGTCTATCACCACTTAAAGAATCGCCACCACATTGCAACACAATTGCTGATGGTTGGTACCATTCTACTACTGCTGATATTATAGGCTCGAAAATAGACTTATACGAAGCATCATCTATACCATCTCTAAGTGGAACATTGACAGAATAATACTTCCCCTTTCCTATCCCTATATCTGACAAACTACCTGTTCCGGGAAAAAATTCACCAAACTTATGAAACGAACATGTCATAACTCTATCATTTGTATAAAACGCCTCTTCTACCCCATCTCCATGATGCACATCAGTATCTATATATAGGACTCGAGGATGTACCCTCAATAATTCGATTATTCCCAAAACAATATCATTCAAATAACAAAATCCACTCGCTTCCGATTTCTTGGCATGATGCAATCCTCCAGCATAATTAATTGCAATATCAGCCAGACCATTATTCAATCTTGCCGCACCTTCCATAGATCCACCACAAGATATCTTACAAAACTCACCCAATCCATCAAATACAGGACAATCATCACCTACATTGAATATAACCTGTTCTCTTTCAAATAAATGCAAATTATCTGGCGACACTCTGTCTATGAAATCTATGTATTCATCAGTGTGAAATTGAGTCAATTCTAAATTTGTGGCGGGTTGAGCTCGATAAATCTCCATTTTTTTATATAATTCATAATTCATAATTAAAGAATGCGTCATTCTAATCCGATGTGGTTTCATACAATGACCAGTGCCATAGAAATAATTACCTACATCTTGATCGTAGAAGTAGGCAACTCGTCTCTTGGAGGAATCTACATTTATCTCATCAAATGGGAGCTCCACGTACATTTTTCTATTCTTTGAATTGTCGTTCTCTTTCTATTATGTTTTTGGCAATAATATTTTTTCTCGATAACTGATTGTATGGTTATCTCTAACCTCTCTTTCCATAAATAGTTTGTGTACTATATACAACGATTAGGATGAGCTATTGTGCAATTGGTGGGACTTTTTGCACATCCTTTTTTTCCCCCGTGATTCTATTGAAGCAGGGTTCATTCTTTAATTATTCTGGCAAGAATTGTATTATCTGCAGGATGCAACTCTTCCTCATTTGCACCCAAAATTAACCGCCATCATAGCTAAAGAATAAATGTCATGACCCAAATTGCTTGAATGGGACAGCTACAAATCTACAAATCATAACTAAAGTTAATTGACTTATCCAAAAATATAATATATAGCTTTTTGAATTTTCACTACATAAATATAGTAAGAAACTTTTCCTGGAACGTCAGATGCATGACCAGGAAACAAATGCAAGTCGCCTCCAGCTTTAAAATGGTGATTGACATGATTTTGAAAGTGCAATATTGCATTTGTTTCTTTTCAAAGTTTTATGTCAAAAGGACAGCTTTTGGTCTTAAGCACATCATATAGAAAAGCTCACCAAAACTCTATCTGAACCAATTCTTTCACCGTCTCAGCGTTTACATATGTCATACATAAATGGTATTTCATTGATTTAGACAATTAAGCGGCTGTTGAAAATAACTTTGGGAGGATCTAAAGGAGTAAATATACCTATGGATAATCTTCATTGGATCTGGTTATGTCCAATATGTTGGAGATCCTCGGGCACATATCGAAAGTGGAACATGCTTCTATCAAAACTCAACATTCGACAAAGAACGGCAAGACCTTCCACTTCTAGAAATACCAGAACCTCACACAAGAGTAGTCTTGATAACAGTAGAATTTCTACTAGTAGAACGTTAACAATGAGTACCTTACCAAGTCGCAGGACTTCTACTTCTCGGACCAGACATAATACTAACACAGTTAAACCTGGAAGGCCTGGCAGTTCGTTCAACACACTTGCAACCTCAATTCGAACAAGCGGGAAGCACATCTGGTGCAATGCTTGCCAATTCAGGTTAATCAATCGAGAGAAACACTATTCAACACTTCTTCTTCCTGATTATATAATTTGCTCATTTATAAAATGTTAGCTTACATTCCAGAGTTTTTTTCTTCGGAATGTTTTTTAAATATCTCTGTGTAAAGTTCAATCTAACAAAGATTATTGGACCAATTTTGTAGAAATAGAAGCAAACCGAGATTAATGAAACTGATATAGTTGTCTCACAGAACTCGTTACATAACAGAGTGGCTAACTAATCTGTAAATTATTAAATTAGATTATTCATAGTAAAGCAGGGTTTTGACGTTTCTCTTAACTAGTTACATAATTTATACACGATATATAATCTGATTCTCAAAGAAATAATGAACAAAGCTATCAACAATCCTCATGGAAGGGCAAGCTTGGTTACTCTATTATTAATCACTCTGGCATTATTAATAAAAACCTCAACCAATTCTTCAAGTCTTAAATTGTCAGTACCTTGAGTAATTTTATCAATCGCATTGAAAACTTCTAAAGTATCTATTTCCATCTCTATTTCGTACTTGATATCATGACTTACTATCTTCTTTCCGTGTTTATTCTTTGCTTCCCTGGGAATCAATACTCTTGTAAGATCGAATTGGGTAATCGTAGGGGCATGTGTCCATGTACTTCTTTTCTTCTCTCGTACCAATGCGGGAGAATTCTTGGACATGATCGGTTCAATATTATTCTCAGGCACCGGTATTTCCAAAGATAATGACAATCTTAGATCATACATAGATGAAGGATTATGGATGTATAAGTCGGAGATCCTTTCCTTTTCAATTGCAATATATCTTGGTGGATTTAGTAAATTATCTTTAGAAACCCTAACTTTTCGAATATGTTCACCTTTCCCTCCAAGTTGATAAAATGAATCAGTAGTATCTGAATCTAACGTATTAAACTTTCTCTTGGGAATTGATTTATCTTTACGATCATCTTGGTATGTCTTTTCCAACTCCTCCAAAAATTTGCGAACTTCATTCCAAGCTAATTCCTCAACTTCCATATCGTAATGTACACTAGAATGATCAGTAAAAATACATTCAGTAATCACATTTACATTAATCCTATTCCCGGTCCTCTTATCTATGATTTTTCCAAACTTTAATTCCAATTCAACATACTTACGATTTCTATCTTCGATATTTGAAAAATTGGCAAATATCCATTCTGCAATTGTACGGGTTAATGATGCAGGTGGAATAACTCCCGTAATACTGCATTGCAAGTCGACACTTCGTGTAGAAGTATAGTCGAATATATGTTTATCTGAAAGTCTTGCTTGTGGCTGTATGTGTCCACCATTGTTTGGCATTTGATCTTGGTTATTTGTAGTTTGATCACCTTGTTCATTTGGTGGTATCCAACGTTGGGCCCATATTGGAGGTGTTTCGTATCGTTTTGGTTTTTTGGAAAGAAAAGTGCTTCTAAGCTTTTTCAATTCGTCGTCGTCATCTTCAGGAACGTTATTGTTAATGGGTTTCTTTTCTTCTTGTTTCATCTCTACTTTGGCTTCTTGTTCCTCCCATTCTCCAGGCTCTGGCTGGTCTTGGTCAACTGATTCGGCATCATCCATGCTTTCATCTTTTACACTACTCTCAGAAGGCTTTATTGGTTCTCCAGTTGATATATCAACATCAGTCTCATTTGTTATATCCGCAATTGAATTTCTTTTCACTGGAGGTGGTGGGTGATGATTAGTTGGAGGTGAATCTTTTACACTCGGTTTTCTAAATTCTTCAACTGCTTCAGCGGTAGAAGTATGAACCGTATCTGAAGAAGCATCATTCAACATACTTGTTATTGAGTGTCTTTCGTGCACTGAAGGCATTGATGGTTTTGAAGATGAACCTGAAACTGAAGAATGAGTTGATGAAATATTTATTCCTGGTCCACCCGATGTTGGGGTCGAAGAAACTTCAGAAGAGGATGATTCTGTTTCATTGTCAGTAGGAGGTGAATCATTATTTAAAATTGATCCGACATTCATCTTGATATGATTATTTGATGGGATTAATGATGGGAATGAAAATGTCAGTGTCACGGAATTTATTGGTTTGTATTATTGTGATGTTTTTTTTTTCAACGTTACAAAAAGATGAAATTTGACGCTTTTCTTTGGAATTTGAGACAAAACCAAGAAAATAAGACATTAAGTTGAAAACCTCGTTCACCCGCCCACAACATACTTACGAAATGGACGAAAACCAGAGTCCGATCTTGTATTGCAAGACGGAAGTAGGTAGTGGGTATATGTGGGATGTCGTCAACTTATAGGGTTTCCAGCTTAATTTTTCAATTCAATAAGAATGAAAAGGTTCTATTCTTGAATAAATATATTGCTCTTAATAAATATGAAATAAATATAAACTATTTAACAAAATGCAAAGAAAAGAAAAGGTGTTTAATAACCCAAGTTCTTGTTTAATCTGTTGGCAACAGCATCAATGAATTCTTCAGTGAGGACATATGAAGATCTGTCAGTCTTACCTTGAGCTAAGGCCAAATCTTTAGTCATAATATTATCCTTGGAAACAGTTTCAAGAACAGCTTGTTCTAATTGTTCAGCAAATTTAGAAACTTCCGGAGTTTCATCCAACTTACCTCTTTGAATTAAACCTCTGGTCCATGCAAAGATGGAAGCAATAGAGTTAGTTGATGTTTCCTTACCTTGTTGATGTTGTCTATAGTGTCTGGTAACAGTACCGTGAGCAGCTTCAGCTTCGAATGCCTTACCATCTGGAGTCATTAAGACAGAGGTCATCAAACCCAAGGAACCAAACCCTTGAGCAACAATATCAGATTGGACGTCACCATCGTAGTTCTTCATGGCAATGATGTAACCACCTTTGGATTTTAACATTTGAGCAACCATGTCATCAATTAATCTGTGTTCGTACCAGATTCCTAAGGCATCCATTTCCTTCTTGTATTTGGTAGCGTATAATTCTTCAAAGATGTCCTTGAATCTACCATCGTATTTCTTTAAGATAGTGTTCTTGGTGGAAGAAAATAAGTTCAATTTACGTTCAATAGCTAATCTGAATGAACTTTCGGCAAAATCAGTTATAGATTTGTCAGTGTTGTACATAGCTAAACCAACACCTGGGGCATCAAAGTTGTAAACTGGGAATTCTTGAATTTCACTACCGTCAGCTGGCTTGAAAACTAACTTCAATTCACCAGCCTTTGGAACAACAATATCAGTGGCCTTATATTGATCACCAAAGGCATGTCTACCAATAATGATTGGCTTTTCCCAGTTTGGAACAATTCTTGGAATGTTGTCAATGACGATTGGTTCTCTGAAAACAGTACCACCAAGAATGTTTCTTAAAGTACCGTTTGGAGAAAGCCACATCTTCTTAAGACCAAATTCTTTTACACGAGCTTCATCTGGGGTAATAGTGGCACATTTAACACCAACTTGATATTTCAAAATGGCATTAGCGGCATCAACAGTGACTTGATCATTGGTTTCATCTCTGTACTGGATACCTAAATCGTAGTATTTCAAGTTAATATCTAAGTAAGGCAAGATCAACTTGTCCTTGATGGATTGCCAGATGATTCTGGTTTGTTCATCACCATCCATTTCAACGATGGGGTTCTTAACAGTAATTTTCTTGATTGCAGTCATGATATATATGATTAAAGTTACCTGATATAGAAAAATTTAAAGATAGATAGAAGA
This sequence comes from Hemisphaericaspora nanyangensis, assembly GCA_030557635.1. Classification (NCBI taxonomy): domain Eukaryota; kingdom Fungi; phylum Ascomycota; class Pichiomycetes; order Serinales; family Debaryomycetaceae; genus Hemisphaericaspora; species Hemisphaericaspora nanyangensis. The sequence continues at coordinate 71,258 of JAKTPO010000023.1, read as the reverse complement.
GAAAAAAAAAGAAGATAAACTGATAACTCTCAGGGATATCAATTTGAAGAATTCTTAAGATATTTATACGGCAATCAATTAAGGTTAAGAGAAAACCTGGACTTTCAGAGTGTGTTCTCAACTTGAAAAATTTCTGAATGGATTATATTCAAACCAAAAAAAAAAAACTTTCGGAACGGAGTCCCATGTATATTTTTTGACACAAAAATAAACTGGTGGGGGATTACTTATATTGAAGATTGGATGTTTTAATTCCGTTCGATTAGTTGTTCCATTTTACCCCGGGATCTTGAAAGCAATTTGATTTTTGCATTATCGCAAAGATTTCTTATTGGTAATCGGCTTCCACTATCATCTCCCCAAAATGACTACATCTTGCAGTATAGAGAAAAAGCGATGGTTCTCTATGTCTTGTAAAAAGGCAGGAATACTTGAGACATCGTTTTTTTACAGCCCAGTATTCGGGATCAGATATTATGATCTCGAGACTAAGAAAGAAATACAAATCTTTTCATTGCGCGCTCAATTTAAACAGTCATAGCTTATGGAATGATAATTCCGATCCCTATTGGTTAGTCCGTTGTTCTCTTAAATAATAAGCATCGCGTTGTTGGAAAAATACTATCACAGCTGAAGGATCATATCAACGGAAAAACTCAGTTGTGCCAAAAAGCTGTTTCGACCCATTATTTTAGTTTAACTTCTAACGACTGTGACGTTTGGAAAGCTTAAAATCGTGATTGAACGAAGCTTGATAACGCAATGTTACTAAAAGTTTTTGGTTGGCCATGTTATTAGTTATCTCTTCAAGGAAAGGATGGTATGAATGTTGTACTGCCAATTGTGGAGACATTCCAAAGACTCGATTTCTTCCGATAATTTCCTTGATACAATCTCTACTAGGTTTTGGCTGTAGCATAATTGCAATATGCAATACTCGGCAATTCGCATTTCCGTGAAATTCCATAAACAAACGAGGATGTGTATTTCCAGGATCGGACCCGAGAGACTTTTTTTTTCTTGGTGGGTTTCAAAAGAATGACGCAATTTTTCTTCAGACTAATTGTCAGGTAGTTATTGGTTAAACAGTCACTTTCAAAACACGTCCATTAAAGGGTTTTGTATAGCATAATTAGTTATTTGTGTTTCTTCAGATGGATGCTTTGGCAAATACAAGTTCAAAAAAAAGGGTGTCGTACCCCGGACTAAGTACCTTCGCACAAAACCCACGATCGACTTGGCTACGTTTTTCTATCTCAAAAAATGAGAACATACGACAGTTCTCATTTTAAGACACTTGGCTGATAGTTCCTTCCAATTTCCACTATTATTAGTTAAAGTGACAACAGCCATACTTTTTGATCCTAATTTTGACGAATTTAGCAAATAATATCATATCAGTGATATATGTTCTTAACTGCAACATACTAATTTACAAATATCTTTAAATAGAAGTACACTTTCAAGTGCTGAAAGATACATGAAAAATGCTTATTGGAGAAACCTAATTTCTTAAAATACTTGTAGTCACTTTTGCGATGACTTTACCCCAGAAAAAATGCAAGAACAATTTCCAGGGGGATAAAGCAGTAACCTCAGAAGTGACAGAAAATCATGAGCTTGTGTCTGGAAAGATGAGAATTCAATTTTTAGGCTATTATCTCGAATATGGAATTCATCCACGTGGACGAAACCTTATAATGGCAAGGATTAGTTCTTTAATTATGTGGTCAACAAGTTCTTATTGACTTTTAGATTTTTTCTATTGTTCGTTTAGTCACATATTTCTATCTTTATACTATAGCTCTAGGTAATGCATGGTGGCAAACTAGTTACCTTTCTATCCCTTCTATTGTTCCTCGCACTTCCCCTCCCCCCCTTCCTTATCTAAAACAATATAGGGCCCTAAAGTCACTTGATAAATTGCCAATCAATTAACGCGACAACGGAAGCAAGGGTCAGAGAATCTAATCATCTCGCGTATTAATTTTTTGGTCTCGATTACGTCACACTTCTTTACAACGAGATCGTGTATATATATTTTACAACCAGTTTCATGTTTGATTTCTTCGCCATTAAATCACTCACATGGACAAGCATTAGGTGGATCAATAGTGATGTCAAACGATAGAGGAAGATCCAGTGATAGACCTGGTGATCATATTCGCATACAATCAGCACATAAAATTGATCGAACTTTCAAACTGTCATCTAATTTACAACCACTTCCCACTGGCTCAAATCGTGCTTCTCACAAAACCTCACTCACGGTACCAAACACACCCCGGGTAGAAATCCAAGATGCAAAGCCTTCTCTTTTAAGACTTAGAACCGTTAGTAAGATTGATATCAGATCACTGATTGATCCAGATTATTCGGTTTTATTAGCGCCCCACATTCCTTTTGAAGACCATAGTGAACGAACATCATTGAACACACAGAAATCTATCACATCGAGGTTATTAAGCATAGTTCCAAGATCATTCTATTCAGTTCGAAATTTTTATAACGATTTTACCACTATAGATTGGGCTAAGGCATACATTCTGAGCAATAAGCTTAATTATCAAATTAAGAATAATATTTGGTTCGATGAAGATGAAACGTCCCCGTTTGCATCATTTAGTGATAATTCTTCCTATCTTGCGCTGCTGAGGCGAATCCCATTTTATATGAAAGCATACTTCGTTTTGGCAAAATGGATATTAATAGTTATGATTGGGTTTTTCTTTTCATTAATTGCATTTTCAATTGATAAAGTTGAAATTTTATTGGTTGGAGTTAAAAGAGGATATTGTAGAACCAATTGGTTCGCAAGTCAAGTTGTATGTTGCAGCAAGTCTTCAAATACCAAGTTCATTGCATTAGAAATATTCAAATCCGATTCAGTTCATGGAGGGGGACTACCGCATTGTGAAGATTGGATCAGTTGGGCTAACGTTTTTAATGATCATTGGTTTTTTCAATACTTTCCACTTGACTTTACGATATATGTTGTCTTGAGCGTTATCTTGGCAATTGCTGCATGTTTAATCACTTTAACAACCAGAATTACAGGTGGTTCGATTCCAAATGAAAAACTGGCCACAACTTCTCCGCGTGACTCCAAAAGTAACTCTCCTCATCAGCTTGCAAATCTGGATGAAAATGAAAGAACTACGTCTATTCAAAGTAGGGTTATGTATACGATTACAGGGTCGGGTGTTCCAGAAGTTAAAACAATATTATCAGGTTTCGTTATTAGACGGTTTTTAGGTACCTATACTTTAATTGCAAAAACTGCAGCTCTAGTTTTTTCCATTGCATCTGGTATGTCTTTGGGTAAAGAAGGTCCTTATGTTCATTTAGCAACATGTGTTGGTAATATACTCTCAAGATATTTCCCATTTATTAACAATAACGAATTTCTTAAGAAGCAAATCCTTTCTGCCAGTGCTTCTGCTGGTGTTGCATTAGCATTTGGGTCCCCCTTAGGCGGAGTCTTGTTCATATTAGAAGAAATCAACAATCACCTTCCTTCAAATCAATTATTTCAGGTCTTTTTCTGTGCCATCATGTCAACGTTGTTTTTAAAATTTCTTAATCCATATGGAACAGGAAAAACAGTTCTTTTTGAATTGGAATACTTTTCGGATTGGAGACCAATTGAATTGGTATTTTTCATAATTATCGGTATTTCAGGTGGTGTTTTTGGTGGAGCGTTTATTAAGTTTGTTAAATGGTGGCCTAAAAAGTTTCGCAGTTTGAAACTTGTTCGCAATCATCCAATTTTTGAAGTGTTTTGTATTGCATTATTAACTGGTTTAATTACATTTTGGAATCCTTATACTAAACTGGCATCAACTGAATTAATTGCAGACTTAGCTACACCTTGTGGACGTGAATTGGATATGTCGTTATGTCCAACGTCACCTGAACAATATGTAAAAGAATTGTGGTCGTTAGCATTTGCATTGGCAGTAAAAACTTTACTTACATTTGTTACATTTGGAATTAAAGTACCTGCTGGTATATATATTCCTTCCATGGTTGCAGGTGCTTTATATGGGCGAATGTTTGCCTTGATAATTGAATGGACCAATTTGGTTTTTGAAAAGGATACATCTGAGAGTTTTATGGGTCTTTCAAACCATGTAAAATATTTTTTGAGCTGGGTATGTGAACCTGGTTCCAAGTATTGTGTTGATAAAGGTATTTATGCAATGATTTCTGCAGGTGCGTTTATGGCTGGGGTTACGAGAATGAACATTACTCTTGTTACTATATTATTTGAATTGACCTCTTCTTATACATATGTCCTTCCAATCTCAATCGCTATTGCAGTTGCCAATTGGTCAGGAGGGTTGCTTGAGAAACATTCACTTTATGAGTCCTTGTTGGTGACAAATGATTTTCCATTTATGGCACCTGAGACTGAGCCATTGGACCCCTTTGTCTGCGCCAAAGATATAATCACTGAGGATACTACCATTTCAGAACAATCAACACTTAGCAACCATTTTATGAAGACCAGGGTAACCAATCGTGTCAATGAGGATGATAAGTTGTATATTGATTTGACTGAGTCTCCTTATGTTTCTGTCCAGACGTTACAATCAAAGCTAGTGAAGTTAAATAAGAGATGCCTTTTGGATGGTTGTGTTCCTTTCTTGAAAGATGGAGTTTGTGTTGGGTTAATGTATTTTCTGGAATTGGAGGTGTGCTTGGACAAGATCAAAGAAATTACTTTACAATATGAGATTCTAGATGATCTTTACTGTAAAATGATGGATGTTAATAGTGGTGCTTCACCTGATCCCCGTGAAACTCATAATGCGGAGATTGTTAGATCTCTCTTTGACGCAGAAGTGGACTATTTTAATTATGGATCTATCCCCACTGATAGCTATGTGAATGTCGTAGTAACATTAGAAGAGTTAACTGACTTTACAAAGGTTATTGACTACCATCCTATATTTATCAATTATGATAGTGAGGTTAGTTTCGCGCATTTGATTTTTGATCGTGTTGGGACAAGAGTGATTGTTTTACTAAAGGATGGGAAATACTACGGTGTTTTACATAAAAAGGTATTAATTGACTATTTAAGAAGTTAGGTAAGGATTTTGATTTGGAAGTACTTGAAACTTAACTAGAATGTGTTTAAGTTTTGAATTGACGTATAGTTCAGATACCAACGTTTTGAATAAATGTAAGTTATGTTGTAAATTCTCATAGTCGATAGGTAGTTTTGTTGATTCGTAATTGTCAATCTGCAATTCTTCTAATAAATCTGAATCAGGACTGATGTATATTTCTTGTTCTAATCTGTCTAGTTGAATAGAATCAAATCTGTATTGGTCCATTTTAACCATCAATTTTTCGTAAGACAGATAAGAGGTGTATAAAAAGTCTAAAACACTTCGGAATTGTTGGTTATTATACATATTCAATTTTCGAAACATTATTGAAGATAATCTAAGAAGGATGGAATTGGATTTATAACTCCTTGAAAAAAAATCTAGAAGTAAATGAAGATATAATTTGGATACATCTCTTCTCAGCTCAAACGAGTAAAGACCTATTGAATAAAAATGTGTATTGAGTTCGTCACTTAATATTCGAGAAACCTCATCTACTTTTCTTTCATGTATTAACATGGTCTTGATTCTGAGATCTTTCATAAACATTGGCGATTCTAACGTCGTCTCATCAGTTCCCACTAGTTTTAAGATTGAAATATCGTGTTCTCGGAAAATTTCATTCAAGACATTCAAAAAATCAACTATTTCGTATTTTTGTTGTATTATTTTGTTAATAAACGAGCTGAAATACCTGTTTTCGAGAACTTTTCCCAAGGTGATTGTAGAACCTGAATTCTCAGATAGCATCTTTAATATTGTGAATAAAAATGATGTGAAATGTGGGTTTAGTTTTTTGTCTAGCATCTTGTTAAGGAAATCAGTTTCAAATTTATCATAGAACTTGTTACTCAATCTTTGAGTACTAATTTCAATGACATCGATGAATATTTTAACGTATTTATCAAAACATTCCTGTATTGGTTGTGAAATTTTTCGATTTTGTAAAGCTTCATGAAGAACAAGGGCTAGTTTCTCTGAAAAGAGGTCTTCCATGTGATCATGATCAAAAAACCAGGTAAACAACACAGAGGAACAATTTGTAAGCTTCAAAAGTTTAATCAAATGTTGCGAAGTTTCGTATTCTTGATAATCTGAGAAAAGTTTTATGAGGATATCATATAAAGGAAAACTGCAGGTAGGCAGTAAGTTTGAAACAATTACATGGTAAGAATTTGTTTGATTTTCTGTATCTTCTGGGAAAGCTAACCATGTTTCAAATATTTTTGGATGTAGATTACATATCTTGAGAAGATTTATCACTAGTCTATTTAAATAGTTTAACTGAAATGTCATAAATGACAGAAAATTGGCGAACGATACCAAGTAAATTCCCAAACATTGACCTAGTTTCTCTGGATACTCGTTGAACCTAGAATTGTCATCCAATATATAGTTGATCAACTTCTTGAAAAGAAGAGTCTGCTGATCGAACAATTGCAGATTGGCTTCATGAATTTGAATTTGTGATAGCGCCAAATAGAAATCAAGTTCGATCATACGAGATATGATTTTGTGAGGTTGGTTATGCAGCGTTACTAATTGACTTAGTTTTTGAAGATCTGGGCAAAGGTCATCCACATATTGTTGAATAGATTTTAGGTAGTATGAATTGTTTTGGGTCTATTAGCAAATTTTTGTTAGTAAAACTTTCTTGAATAGACTCTGTTCCAATAATTAAACATACAAACTCATTATAGTTATTGATACTTGTTATGACCCGTCTGATCAAAAAATCTTCGCAAGTCCCAGGAAGGTTTGAAGTTTGTTCCAGATTTAAAGGTAGTCTTCGTTTGGAAAACATTTCAATAATTGGTTATAACAGCTATAGTTTTCTTTCAATTACAATTTTTGTTAATGTTTTTGTCTGTGTGTATCAGATGTGATGATTGAGGATATTGAATTAAGCGCTCAAAAGCTTTAACAGTCAAGACTAATTTACTTTTTTTTTTGGTTCTGACATAAAATTTTTGCAGCCAAAAAATAATCTGATGAGCGTATTCTTTACTTGTAATTCTAAAACAGGACAGCAAATTTTTTGACACACTTGATGTTTCCAATTTGCTTGCAGACTCATTAACTTGAAACATATAGGAAACCACTTTATCTTAACATATTGCTGTTATAAATCACTTAGAGAATCACCATAGATTGGATAACTTAACCAATAATTTTATATTTATATCCAAGCATTGATTGATATCCCACCCCACCCCCGCCCCATGTACACATACAACAAATTTGGTTCACGCAATTCTCCAGTTGCCATTAAAAGTCAAGATAAAGCATTCAAAAAAACTGTAATGCATCAAAATGCAGGTAAAGAAAATAATCGAGATGGTCAAAAAAGGAATGAAAAACAAGACGAATTGGACTATTGTAATAACTATGTTCATACTGGTATTCCTGCAACCAAATATATTAGAAATATTGAAAATCCGATTGAAGGTTATCCAAAATTAGCCAAATTACATCAATTAAAATGTCAACAAGTTAAAAAGCATGCCCTTCAACCTTGCGGAGTTAGAGTTAGTTCAAACAGAATTGTTCCAACATTAAATCAATGGATTGACGGTTATGGGTTAAAATTTGACGTCATAATGATCGGTGCTTTAGTGGAAAACCAATTCATTTTACCTATTTTAAATAGTATTCCAATACATAGATTATGCTCAAAACCAGGATTTCTTTTCATTTGGGCAACAACCCAAAAAATTCAAGAGTTGACGAACCTATTAAACAATGATAACTTCAACAAAAAGTTTAGAAGGTCTGAAGAATTGATTTTCTTACCTTCTGATAGCAAATCACCTTACTATCCAGGCAATAATGGTGACCTTGACTCCATTCCTTTATTCGAAAAACAGCAATGGCATTGCTGGATGTGCATTACTGGGACGGTAAGAAGATCTTCCGACAACCATTTAATTCATTGCAATGTTGATACTGATTTGCAAATTGAGAGTCCTACAAAACAAAACGGAAACGGTTTCAATGCAGTTCCAGAAGCAATTTATCGTGTTGCTGAAAATTTTTCCAACTCCAACCGAAGATTACATTTAATCCCATCAAGATTAGGAAACAATGCTCATATCAGATTACGTCCTGGATGGGTTATCATGGGTCCAGATGTACTTATCAATAACTTCAACCCTTCTAAATACCAAGAAGAGTTATATGCAAAGTCAATGATTAAATACAAAGAATCAAATGGTTCTGGTAACAATGGTCACAATACTCAAGTACTTACTCAGTTCTTGGTTCCTCAAACAAACGAAATTGAAGATTTGAGACCAAAGAGTCCAATCATCGCTGCAAAATAATGCATTACTATAGATCTATTTTTATCTCTTAGTTAGTAAATCTGTTGTTTAATAAAGAAGTTATAGAATCTCTTTTTTTTGTATTTATCAGATTTGATGAGTTGGATAGGAAGTTTATCAGCATTGTCCAGAGAACTCTGAGTGAGCTGAGTTAAAGTTTTCATCATAAACAAATTATGGATTCTAATACACTTGCTGATTGTCTTACATACGATTAGGATAGCATCTTGTAGAGCAAAACCAGGAAGAGTTGACTTGGTGATTGACTGAAAAAAATTTCTCCTTTTATCGAAGAGCAGAAGAAAATCCGGGCAACCCTTCCAATATGTAAACATTTTGTTTCAAGTGTTTTGTTTAGACCTAATTTTTTGGTGGGTGGATGTCACCTTTTGCAAAAGCAATGAGTAGTTTGCTAATCACGTTGATTACACCAGGTAAATACAACAATGCATGATTTCTGATCACTTCTAGCAACACATACAGCAAAACGGAAGACTTAAGAAGGGTTGTCAGTTTACCCCAGTTTTGGTTTCAAATTTGCACAAATTTCGCACAGAGAAATCTAATTTTCGTGACTTTTAGTTTTAGGGACCCAAATTCCTACAAACATCACTAGGCTACAGAACTTACAAAAGGGTATTTTACAGGAAAAGTACTCATCGAATAAAACACGTGCATCTACATAACAACTATGTTCACGTTGTAGTTGTAATTTCATACATAGGCCCCCTCCCTCTAGTCAAAATACGGTTGAAAGTTGTGTCCGCATTACTGGAACGAATGACAATACTTCTACGATATCATGATGATTGTTGAGTTTGTAATCCGAAGGCAATCGGCTGTAAACCCTTTCTTTATATATCACGTGATCTACAAAAATGTAAAATCTTCAATATAGTTGGTTCTGTGGTCTAGTTGGTTATGGCATCTGCTTAACACGCAGAACGTCCCCAGTTCGATCCTGGGCAGAATCATTATTTTTGATTTTTTTGTAGATCAAGTTAAAGACTTGGAACTTTCAACAACGTTTTGTAAGTATCGATTCCTTTGAATGTGGTTTTGAAGGCTTTTGGGAAGGATGGTTGAAACTTGCTGTTCTTTGAAAGACCTTAAATAAAATTTTGTCGGGTTGCCATCGAAGCTTCGATGAAAACCCAAGCTCATTCTACTCTTACGAGTTTGTTCCATTTTATCCAAGTTCTTCAAAAACCTTTAACACATAGTCCTTACCACTAACTATGATATCATCCTCTTATTCTTGTTTAATGGGTGTTTATCCATGATAATTTAAAGGAACGAATTAATGGGTAAATTTAGACTCTAGCTTTAACGACTCTTCGATTCAAAAGAAAAAGCCAGCATCTGTATCTTTGCAAAAATGTACCGTACCCACGCAAGGAGAGGCAAACGGCAAATTATCTTTTGATTTGACTTTTATTGCTGTTGTAAGTACAACATCCATTTTGTGTATCTTAAACTCGTGTCATGTGTAGTTTGTGTGTTATAGAACACTTCTGCCCAGTTCTATAAAATTTTCTTATGTCCACTATTTTCTTCATTCTCGTATTAATTAACAAATCAATCACACTGATAAGCGCCCACGATTCTCTGTGGGTCAATTTTTTTTCCCTTTTATTTAACCCAGCCCCATTCCTTTGCTTCCATTTATTAACCACCAATACCCACATATAGATATATACATATATCAAGCAGCATACCCATGACATCACCGTTCAAGCCACTCCAGGCTCTACGAGATGATGTGGAGGTGAATTTAACATTGCATCCTCAAATATACACGTTGATACAATTATTTATTAAGTACTTGAAAGAACCAAGGTATCAATCACCTTTGACCATATCCGAATTATCAAAGCTATTTCATAACTTTTATCAAGATCTAAATGCGTTGACCATTGGTTTATTTACCCAATCAAATTCAACAAAGAAACAACTAATTGCTAATTGTGATTACTTTAATGATAATCCAAAAGTATTTGATTATTTGTTGGCTATTGCAAACTATAGTACATCTGCTGTCAAAATGTTAAAAAGGAGTGATGATGATGCATTGTACCAACTACGGATATTTAACTACTATAAGCTCTTGGTGATTTTCCAGTCGATCAACATGGCCCAGTTGGAGCTTTTTAATTCTGTCAGCTTAGGTGATAATGTGTCATTATACGAAAAGATTTATAAATTTGATCAAAAGGATATCGTATATCTGGAGTTCTTACAAGAAAAGTTGGAGAAGTTGAGAAAACTAAATTTATCGTTTAAGCATTTTATTGATCCAGATCTAGGAGACCAAGGAACCATTATAGATATTATGGATAATATCCAACCTGAAGATTTAATGCCATTACAAGAAAATTTGTCGGATGTTCATAAAAGTGTCACTCCATATTTGAAATTAGTCTCAATTGTCAATTTGCATAAAAATCTCATAAAGCTCTTTGTAAGTAAGAATCTTGAGAATAAGCAGATCAATAACGATTTATTATTGCCATCCTTGATTTATTTATTGATTAACAAATTGGATAATAGCGAACTTTATTTAAACTTCCAATTTATCAAAAACTTTTTGAACTGCTTGGATTCCAGCATTATTGAACTATATCCCGTCAACCTATATTCTGCATATAATCCCAGCCAGGAACGTCCTCCGCTTGCAACTACGAAGAATAAAAAGGCATCGTTGATTGAGTTTTTGAATTTGTCTGAGTCAGATATAGTTCCACAAGAGCAAGTTTTCCTTGCTAGTGATGATTTTAATTTCTTTACAAATGATAAGGATTTGATAGATTATATTAATCACAATTACCTAAACTCAGGAGAGTTATTGTATTACTTAACTAATTTCGAGGCTATAATTGCATACTTATCAAGCACTACTATAAATGAATTATTGGAGAATAATGAAGATTGTCATCCTGTCATCAACGTCGAATTAAAGAAGTCTCGAATTTTGAATTATCCAATCTCAACCTTGGTGGATGAAGAGTTGATGAGCCATTTCCAGTTCCCTGAAGGAGAGTTAGCCGAAGAAATTAAGCAAAAGGAAGAATCGAAACTGCAAGGTGCTAATGAGCGCTCCAGATCTGCATCTTTCCTTAATTCCATAAGTCATAAAATTAGTGAAACACGTTCAAGATCAAACAGTTTATTGAAAAAGGAATCATTTCCTAGCTTGGGTCATGAGGACAACAATGAGAAGTCAGGCTTTGCAGTGATGAAAAATATATTGGAAAAAATTGGCTCTGTAGGCATGCTGCAAGTCAGCTCAACTGAAGCTGACAACACCACGAATAATGAAATCACCAATACATTGATGAGTCCACAAAAGAGAGCTAATACTCTTATGAACAGGGTATCTCCAAGCCATACGAGAACTCGTTCAGCGTCTTTGGAAATGCCATCTACTAATCAAAATCCATTCATCAATACCCATTCTAAAAAGAATTCTATTTCTTCGAGGTTCACTAGTGGTGTATCTGAAATAATGACTAAATTGAATACTCCACAACTGACTCCAAACTTGCATCATGAAAAAAACACATCTAATAGCTCATTACAAACGATTGAAAATACAGAAACCACCGGTACATCGACAGAAAAGTTGGAGGGTGGAAGAAGTAGAACGACGAGTCTACAGGTTTTAGACAAATGGTTCAATAATTTGAGCGCAAATGCTCCTCCACAACCACAGCAGTCGCAACAGTCTCCAACTCTGCCTTTATCAAAGCAAAGAGTAGAAGCATTGGAAACTAATCATGAAGAGCTGATAGTTGACGTGTATGAGCTAACGAAGTATCAGGATGTCGAGTTCGATACTCTTACTATCAAAGAGTTGCGTGAGTTAAAAGGGTTTTATGATCAATTATGTGCGGATCTATTGTCTTCTTATTCAAACAGTGATGGAAAATATGAAAACAATGGGAAGATATATATCAACAGCAGAGCAAATTCAATAGACAAGACTGGAAGTGGGGAGAATTTTATTGATAAGTTGATAGGTAGAATTGATAACGGAGACATTACAAGTAAGGCAGAATCAATTGATTCAAGTGAGAGATTGGCTACTAATTCTGTCCCAAATAATCATGAGGCTAATTTATAGATTAATGTGGAATAACAATGCTATCTTGTAAGCATAATATAGAAACTTTCTAAATATCTATATTCAGAATTATCGTCTGAATGTATGTTGCTGGGTTCAGCTAGACTAAAGCGACACCTATTGCAAGTAAAATCCCGTTCAATTTCTTGATTCTTGAACCTCTGTTCCTTGAAGGTTGAGTATCAGTGTTTTCATTTTGCGAGTTGGTTGATGTAGTTGTAGCTTGAGCTGCTGCAGAAGATCTTCTTCTTTCATCTTCATCATCTGTGAACTGGTCATCTGTTCTGGATCCATTATCACGGGAAATAGGAGCTTCTGAAATAAAACTGGTCGTAAGAGTTCCGGAACTTAACGAAACACTATTTCTGTAATATCTGTCATTGTCAGTGTCATATCCATCGTCATCAGTAAAATCACCATCAGTATCGTATCCAGCTGCACGGGATTGTGTGGTTTGAGAAGTCGTGGCCCTGGTTGACGTTGATCTTGAACTTTGGCTAACACTGGTTGCAGCTGATCTTACGTTTTCAACCACCCCGCTTCTGTAGTATCTCTCATTATCAGTATCATACCCGTCGTCATCGGTATAGTAACCATCAGTAATGTTTCCATCATCTCGAGGATGGTTTTCTGCCAGATTGGCAAGCACGGTAGATGCTAAAAGTCCAATTGATAATAAAGCAGAGTTTTTCATTGATTAAAATGTTTGATTGTTGATTTGTAAGTTTCTCCATATCGAATTGGAAGTTTAAGGAGTTTATATAGTTGTACCACAAGGATCCTAAGGGGCGGTGTCTTGTTGGCTTATTTGCTTATTGACACTGAAAGTCTAAAAAGCTTAAAGTTTATTCATGGACAATAACCCTTAATAGACTGTACGAAATGCCAAGGACCTCCCTGATTGCTGCGGGTGTACCAAAGTTCTTGGCAAGTTCAAAGCTTGCATTTTCTTTTTTTGCCAATTGCTCATTACTTCCAGGCACAAGTATATCATCTGATTCCATTATTTGCAGCAACATGCGTCTTAGAGTCTCACTGCAGTGACTGATTTGATTTGAGAAAGAAAATTATTAAACATAATTCTAAATTACTCATGTTACTCAAAGTGCCAAGAGTTACAGGAGAGAGTAGTAGTCTATAAATAGATGCTTCCAGGGATGATGAACCTGCCACAGCCTAGAATTCTTCCACTTAATCATGCAAACTTGAGAAAGTAGTATATAAAATTTAGGCTATGATTGTACAATATTGCTTGGTGAAACCCAGCGCACCAGATTCCAGTGACATTTACCTTGATTTCCTAATTCCAGAACATTAATCAATAATAAAAGGTTGCCTAAAAAGATTGTTTGGATAGTGACAAGTCCTTTCATAGCCGATATTTATAAATTGATATTGTTAGACATTAATGGAAGCCCATTCGTAAGTATCGTGACAGTTTGACTACGGGAGATTTGCTCTTGATGATATTGTAGTGGTACACGACTTTTTGATTTTGGGGAATTTTCTAGAATCTTTGAATCTAACTTCATTGCTATATATTTATTGTTCAACGTGCCTACTACAGAATTCAGTAGTCATTTTACTACCAATGATTCATATATGACGTTTAGCACCAAAAGGAAATATAGAGATGTACAAAGTGATCAGGATGACGATACAATAACAGATTCCAGAGGGAAAAGGATCAGATTGGATACGATATTTAGAGGTTTGTCAATTGCGGAGGACAAGGATTCGACTGATCAAGCGGAAGAGACGAAGAGTATAAACTATATCATCAACCCTAGCATAACTACAAAATATGGTGGGATACAAAAGAAAACATCCTCTTCCCTGGCTGCATCTCGTCCGTTTCTGATGAGTTCTTTCCTTAATGAGAGGTTGAATGAACGACTTAATGAATTGCTTATCAAATCGATGGCCTTGATTCCTTGGTATGATTATCGTTTCTTGGTATTATATTGGTATCAAAAATGGTTTGTAAAATTATTCAATCGTTTTGTAAAGAAATACAATGAACGAAATGGAACATCAATCGAACGTTTAAAAACATATGATAAGATTTTGCAGCTCGTTACAGATAATATGTTGAGTCCCATAGATTTATCAAATATAATACTACAAGAAAATCAATTGGAAATGCATAGACTTCGAGTTAAGCAAGAAAAGAGAGAACGACGGAAAGACTCCGAGAGAATTGCATTAGAGCAAGAAGCTTACAAGCATCTTCAGTATAGTTACTGGGATACCTTGAACCTTAATTCTGACTTCGAAATGAAATCTTCCAGTCCACCAAAACTTATTGAATTGGGAGATGATTATGACAGTGACGTGGAGATGGAACTTGATAACGAGATATAGGGGGGTGCCTTCGATTATAGCCCTAACTGCACTTGTTAACCAGCATTCGTTGGTGAGAGCTACCCGCACATAATTTGATCAGTCCGGTAGATTGCTAACTGTGGATCTTGTTTTCGGTGAAAGTGTTCGACTCCTGTTTGCAATTGAAAAGTGCAACCGAAAAAAATGTTACACAATTTTGAACTTCCTGAGATTTCTTTTAGCTTGATCATATTATCCCCTATCTTTTCTGATAAGTAATGATCTCCATGCTATCCCTCCCTGATGAAGTGATTGTTACAATATTTGAATATCTTACTCCTCATGAAATCACAAATATAATCTCATGTATACAGCCTTATCCAAAATCAGAAGCTGTAGTTGATTTACTCTATCAACGGTTATTCGGAGGTAAACTAATGATAACAAATCAAGACCCAGATCAGGTATTTGAAAATGAAGTTCTTTTGACAGTTGATTCCTTTAGTGAAAGATTTTTGGTTGATAGTAGAGAAAATTTCATATTTAAATGCATCCGGCCCAACTATTTAGAGTTTAGGTTCACAAGGCGGATGTTTGATTATAAGACATTTATGAAGAATTTATACACATTTAACGAGCTTATTCTGACTGAGAAGTATCCGCATATTCAATCTTATTTTGCAACTAAGATTCTTCAACTTAGTTTTTATTTAGATGCCAATTTAATGATGATTGAAAACCCAGACTCGTTAACTACAATTATTCTTAAAAATCTATTGGATCTAAGTCGTAATGAACTTTTAGTTGATAAAGTAAAGAAAATGACAATAAGAGGCACTGACATTGGTAATCTTTATGTGCCACAATGGTCAAGGTTATTCAGAAGATTTAAATCACTTGAATATTTGGATCTTCTGCAAAATCTTCTCCATAACGATCATGATGAATGCATTGATCTCTGGGGAACAGAGAAGAGATTTCCTGAGTTTTTGAGAGTGTTGCATTTAGACTGGAATTTTCTTACTTATATATCTACGGATTTTATCAGTCAACTTCCAAAACTGCTCGAGGTGTTGCTGCTAAATAATAACGCGATTGAGACGATACAATCATTTCATATATCGGAAATTATGCCTAATCTTAAGGAATTGGACTTGGAACGAAATAGGCTTACATATCTTGCCCCTGAAATATTTGAAGGGTGTGGGAATGGTTTTGTTCTTGATATACAGAGAAACAGATTGGAAGACACCAATCTTGAGAATTTAATACGAATAGCACGGGACAACAAATTTACAGTGATATACTGAATTTATTGATTTATTTTATTTGATGCTGTTTCGTAGACTTGTTTTTGTTGATGTGCGATGGTTGGTGCTAATGCAATAGATTTATATGAGAGTAGTTATAATAGAATCCACATGCCAAGAGTTTAGTAATTTCGACGAATTTCTTGTAATATTAACCCCTAAGTATATCTTGTTTATCCTCTGTAGTTAACTTGTTAGATTACCCAGGGCTCTGAAGCAAGAATGGTGGCCTTCCAATCATATTTTTTCATTGGTGTGATATCGGCATCGGAGGGATCTCCGATTTCTGGAATATTCGCTCCTTCGTTGAGACAACCGAAAATTTCTCTCATGGAGGAAAGTTGATGTGTGATTTATCACACACGATAAACAGTGACAGCTTAACATTGTCACAATAAGAAATAGAGATAATGCTAGGAATAAATAGGTTGTCAATTTCACGAATACTTCCATTAACTCGGAACTCACTCATCGGAATACCGACCAAAAATGCATCAGTTCAACTGAGCATCATATTCAAGCAATGTGTCAGACTCCGAACCTATCATCCAATTATATCCCAGATAAGGCTAAATTCCACATCTGCAGTTCGGGAACAATCTGCAGAAGAAAGCCAAACACCTTTGAATCAAGATGATAAAAAGGGCACTCGAATGCGAAAAGATATTGTCAAGTTGTTAAAGTTGGCAAAACCGGAACTTAAAACATTGGTGTTTGCCTTATTATGTTTACTTGTCACTTCAGCAACTACAATGTCACTACCCTTATTTATTGGTAAGATTATAGATACGGCAAAATCAGAAGAACAGGAGGGTGAGGAAGTCTCACCATCCAAAAAAGATGATCCTGTTGTTATCCTAGGTCTTCCCCAAGTTCAGTTTTATGCTGCATTGGGAATATTATTTGTCATTGGGGCAGGTGCCAATTATGGGAGATTATTCTTATTAAGATCAGTAGGGGAAAGATTAGTAGCAAGATTAAGATCTAGGTTATTTCTGAAGATCTTAGCTCAAGATGCTTATTTCTTTGATGTAGGTCCTACCAAGACAGGTATGAAAACAGGTGATTTGATTTCTAGAATTGCAAGTGATACACAAATAATCTCTAAAAGTCTCAGTATGAATATTAGTGATGGTATGAGAGCTGTAATTAGTGGATGTGTTGGATTATCTATGATGTGTTTTGTTTCTTGGAAATTGACACTTTGTATGAGTTTATTATTTCCACCATTAATTGTGATGTCTTGGTTCTATGGTAGACGAATTAAAGCATTATCAAGATTGATTCAAGAAAATGTGGGTGGAATGACTAAGGTAACTGAAGAAAAACTTAATGGGGTGAAAACTATTCAAGCCTTTTCTCAACAACTTTTGATGGTTCGTAATTATAATAGAGAGATTAAGAATATTTTTGATAGCTCAATGAAAGAAGCCAAGTATTCTGGATTTTATTATTCCGTGAATGGTTTTATTGGAAATACTTCATTGATTGGGTTATTGGTTGTGGGTGTTCAATTGGTTGGAATGGGTGAATTGAGTATTGGTGATTTGTCAAGTTTTATGATGTATGCCGTTTATACCGGTTCATCAGTGTTTGGCTTAGGGAACTTCTATACTGAATTAATGAAAGGTATTGGTGCTGCAGAAAGAATATTTGAATTAGTTGAATATGAACCTAAAATTCCATTACGTTTAGGTAGAAAAGTTGAAGGTTTAAATGGTGATATCAGATTTGAAGACATCAACTTCACATATCCTTCAAGACAGGATTCGGTTGTGTTTAAACATATGAACCTTACTGTCAAGCAGGGTGAAAATGTTTGTCTTGTTGGACCTTCAGGATGTGGGAAATCTACAGTCAGTCAATTACTTTTGAGATTTTATGATCCCGATACCGGTAATGTATTTATCGGAGATAACAATATTCGTGGCTTAAATTTAAATCATTACCGGTCTCAATTGGGTTACGTGCTGCAAGATGCTTTTTTATTTAGCGGTAGTATTAAAGAGAATTTATTATTTGGTAAAGATGACGCAACAGAAAAACAGATTGAGAAAGCTTTGGAGCTAAGTAATGCCAAGTCTTTCATCGCAAACTTACCACAAGGATTAGAAACACCAATTGGAGGTTCCAACTCAACTCAATTAAGTGGAGGTCAACGGCAGAGAGTCTCCTTGGCTAGAACATTAATACGTGAACCAAAGATTATAATTTTGGATGAAGCTACATCTGCATTAGATTCTATAAGTGAAGAAATGGTGATGAAGAATTTGCAACAATTGAATAAAGAACAAGGTATAACTATAATTTCGATTGCTCATAGATTGTCTACAATTAAGGGTAGTGATCGAATTATTGTATTCAACCAAGAAGGTGAAATTGTGGAAGATAACTCCTTCGATGTATTATTTAATGATCCAACAAGTGAGTTCAACAAATTGTTGAAAAATCACAGCCTTGAATAGAAGTATGTACATAGTATAGTAATAGCCGCGCGCAGATTTCAATCCAACAACGTAAAGAAATAGGCAATGAAACGCAAATTGTATATCAATATCACCAGCATGTTCTCGTATGTCACAGGAAAATAGTCGTACATTAACTTGCAGGTTGTGAAAGGAAGAAGAATGATGGAATCACAAAAACTGCTTGACAGTGTTATTAATAGTAATGATATAGATAACGTGATAATTGGTAGAATGGACATGATAGGGGAATTGATGTAGATATATTGACAACACTGGAATAAAACAGTACATGTAATTAGATCTTAAATTAATAACTTATCAACTGAAACATAGCTCTACGGAGGTAAAAATAACTACAAAAGTTTATCTAATTGGAAGTAAACGGGTTGGGAAAGCCACAATTTCAGCTGACAGTTGCATACACCAACCATACGTTTGGACCTAACTTTAAATCTTTTAGTTATATACTAAGGAATTAAAGAAATAGCAGATGGTTATCGATAGCTTGGTGGTATTATACGTCCTTGCAGAACGAGATGATGGCATGTGAAAAATAATTAAACTTGGAACCAGATCGTACAGAAACTTACCGATGAAATGATTGACAGCAATCCATAGGAGTTAAGAAAGAAAACCAGAGATGGAGATAAACAAGCTTAGGTATAGTGACTTTGATTTTATAGAAACGGAAATAAGAAAAGTGACATTGAATGGAATAATCGGAGACTTAACTCTTTAGGATTGTATAATTACCGTAATGAGCAAATTTGCATCCGCTGGAACCAGGGTTTCAAAGAAAAAACTTTAAAGTTTGGGGGCTCAAATGACAGATGCTAAAACAACAAAGAAAAAATAATTTAGGTTAAACAGTTTCCCAGAATATTTAAACTTTTCAAGATTTCTCCATAATTAAGTAATTTAATCTGATGGTTGAATTTACAACTTATATGTTCTAACAGTATAGAACATTTACTTTCAGTTCTCAGCTTCCAATCTTCAAAGTACAATTTTTGTCTTGATAAGTGGCTAGCAAATAACCTAAAACTTTACGGTTGTTTTTTGTTGCAATTTTTGCAGTTTCACCTTCGAGTAATATTCATTCAAGTGGTATATAATGTCATTGTACAAACGAATGTTCCTAAGAAGCCCTGTTCCGTCGCATGAGACACCGTCATTGTTGTCGGAACTAAGTGAGAATAAACAAGAATCAACTAATTCTAAAATCGATAACGAAGACCAAAATAAAAATGCAAATCTACCACTGGAGGAAAAAGTGTCAGTTGATGAAGATTTGGATGATGAAGATTTGGCAAAACTCTGTGATGGACTGGCCAACAACGATTTTTTCCCTCGTTTGTTAAAGAACACCATGATTTGTTCAGGTCTTGGTTCACTTGCAAATCTAAGCAAACTAAATTTAGATGATATATTGAAGGCCAATAAAGGCAATTTGATGGGGTTAGGGGGGGCTCCATTTGAGAAATGGCGTACTGGAACAGGGATGAATGGCTCGCCCCTGATTAATGAGGCAATATTGCAACCACAATCCCAAGATCCAACTTTGTTGGAATCAGGTAGTTGCAGCAATTCTCCACAAATCAGAATACTGGTTGATTCAACTGGAAACGAAACTACATTATCTGACTCCACTATTCCACTTCCTCCTACCATCTTACAGGATAATGGCGAAGCTTCTGAGAGTACTGACTCACTGGTGGATACTAAACGGACCAAAGGTTCACTAAATTTTCTTGAAGAGTATAACACATTTGTTAATGATCTGTTAGAAAGAAGACTAAACAAAGAACAAAACATGACCAAATTACAAGACTCGTTCGTTAAGAATCTTGATCCGCATTTAATGAAAGAAAGTTTGCTAATAAAGAAAAAATTTGATGAAGAGAATGAAAGGAAAGCTCGTGAATCAAAAAATAAAGAACAGGTGCGGATAAAAGTTGCCAATAAACTTCAAAGAACATTCTCATTGTCTTCAAATGAACATTTTTATGGTAATTTTAGAACTTGGCTAGTAAAGGATGTATTATTACAAGGTCATTTTTATCTAACTTCAGAGTCGTTGTTATTTTTTTCTTATCTACCCACATCTGATGCACTTGTTGAAGCTTCTGGTGCCAGTTATGATGATTCTTTCAATATAATACAAAAGGGGACATTGGGAATACGGTCGGGGAAGTACAGTGATTCGATATTGGGAACCGTCTTAACAAATAGGTACTGGGCAATTTTGAGAGGTGAAGCATTGACAGTTTATCGTTCATCAACTGACTTATATTTCCCAGTACTTATAATTGACATAAAGTCTTGTCTTTATTCTGAAGTCATCAATAAAGAGAAACATGAAAAGGAGGCGTTATCTCCAATTGGAAGAGAAAGAAATGGGCACTTTACTCCCTTTGGAATAAGAAGTGGATATCATTCGGGTACCACTTCACCACCTGGTGAAAGATCAGATCAAACTTTTCTAACTTTTCAAGATGTAATATCAGAAGGAGTTTCTGGTAGCGAAGAAGGTATTGAATCATCAAGCTCTAATGTCTGGTTCAAAATAGTCACAATTAAGAAAACATATAAATTTCAATGTGACAGTTTGTTTGTGGCCAGAAAATGGTGTAACAATCTTACCAAGTTGATTTTCCTGTGTAATAATTCCAATTCAAATAATGAAGTACTAGTAAAGGTTCCTCTTGCAAATATAATAGAGTATAGTGGGCGAAGGTTATTTTCCAAGGATTCTAGCGATGAAATGTCTGATGATTTGAATAGTGTTCCCTTTAGTTGGACTTTACGATATCGAACAAACGAGGATTATACCAAAAAGATAACAGATTTTACAAAAAGGTTAAGAGGCGAAGATAAGAAAAGTGGCATTGAAGAAGTGTATTTCTTATTTCCATTTGAGGGTCAAGAGTTTTTCACAATGTTTGAAAACGTTTATACGAAAGCTATGCAAACCAAGGAGAACGAAAATAATATGTTTAAGATGTTTTCCGATAGAATCAAAAGAAGTGCCCCGTCATTTCCTAGTGTATCAAAGTCATTTTCTACTCTAACTCCATCCTCTAATACCTTAGTCAAGAAAGTCATGGAAGCAAACCACATTGAAGAATCGGTGACTGATTTATGGAGTATTCAGCGTGAGAGATCAAAATCGAAAAGACTTGGTGAAGCACTTTCCCATTTAACCAAATTGTTTTCCAAAAAGGAAGCACCGACAGATATTGTTGAACCAGATAGTTTGGCTTCCTATGATACAGTTGGAGGACTTGTGTTACCCAAGATCTTATCATTTGAAGGATTGAGAAGTTTGGATATATTCCTAGAGACATCGGTTAAAGATTTAGATGAAGCTTTTCAGAGATATGATACTATCAGAAATGAAGATGGCCATGCGTTATATACTTCGGCAAATGTTTCTGACTCTGAGTTAAGTTTAAAGACTCTGCACTCATCACATACTCGGAAAAGGGAAAGTGCAGCAACAAAGGGTATTAAAATGTTATCCAATGTTTCCACTTCATATTTTGTAACTCCTGCTCATTATCAAAAATTGACTGAGTCAGATCCATATTATGTTACCAGTATAATTGATCGTAGAAAGTACCAGGACAATTTCAGGAATTATTTCTCATTAAGTAAAGTTTCAAAGTTGGTTGCTAGTTATTATTGTCATTTGGAAAGGTCAATTCCTGTATTTGGAAAGATTTATGTTGGTGAGTCAGAGGTTTGCTTCCGTAGTTTTTTACCAGGTGTATCTACAAAAATGATTATTCCGATAATTGATGTATACAATGTCAAAAGAGTAAGAAACCTCAAGTTTCCATTTGCAAGTATGAGTTTGACAACTAGAGGTCATAATGAAATCAAATTTGAGTTTAGCGTGTCAAAAACTAGAAATGATTGTATGGAAGTTATACTTAAAAGAAAGGAAGTTATTCTTGGGAATCCAACCATTATGAAATCAGAAGCAAGTATTGAAAGTCTGAATATGCCCAAGAAAATAATGGATCTGATCAATAGTAGGAATTTGGAGATGGCTAAGAAGAAAATTGAACTTGCAAGGATTAGGATGTTTGAAGATAGGTTAACTACTGCATCTGGTATGGATATTCCAATTATATTAGAAGAGTCGCCTTTTATCAAAACTGAAATGAAGCCATCTACATCATATAACATCACCATGCTTACAATTGGTTCTAGGGGTGATGTACAGCCATACATAGCATTAGGTAAAGCTTTGATGGAGGAAGGACACAATGTTACAATTGCTACTCATGCAGAATTTGGTCCTTGGATTAAGACTCATCTGTTGGAATTTAAAGAAATAGCGGGAGATCCGGCCGAGTTGATGTCATTTATGGTAACACATAGTACTATGTCTGTGACATTTTTGAAAGACGCACAAGCAAAATTCGGAAGTTGGGTTACACAATTGTTGCAAACTAGTTGGGAAGCATGTCAAGGTTGTGATATTTTGATTGAAAGTCCGTCGGCTATGGCTGGGATTCATATTGCTGAAGCTTTGGTTGTTCCGTATTTCCGGGCATTTACGATGCCTTGGACAAAAACAAAGGCATATCCCAATGCTTTTTTCGTTCCTGATCAAAGAAAAGGTGGTTCATATAATTATTTGACGCATGTGGTATTTAATAGTATATTCTGGAAGGGGATTTCGAAACAAGTTAATCGCTGGCGAGTTGAGTCATTAAAACTTCCAAAAACAAACTTGTTTAGGATGCAGCAATCTAAAGTACCATTCTTGTATAATGTATCACCAAGCGTGTTACCACCGGCTGTTGATTTCCCTGATTGGATCAAAGTAACTGGATATTGGCTTTTAGATGAAGGTACTGATTATAAACCACCTGTTGAACTAGTTAAGTTTATGCTGAAGGCAAGAGATGATGGAAAGAAAATTGTTTATATTGGGTTTGGTTCGATTGTGGTTCAGAATGCAAACAAGCTTACCAAAGCGATAGTAGATGCTGTTTTGAAAGCTGATGTTCGGTGTATTCTAAACAAAGGCTGGTCCGATCGGTTAGATAATAAAGCTAATAGAAAACCTGAAATTGAACTCCCACCAGAAATTTATAATGGAGGAGTGATTCCTCATGACTGGTTATTTCCCAGAATCGATGCTGTTGTCCATCATGGAGGGTCGGGAACAACGGGTGCTTCCTTACGGGCAGGTTGTCCTACCATCATTAAGCCATTTTTTGGTGATCAATTCTTTTTTGCAACCAGAATTGAAGATTTGGGGGTTGGAATTGCATTAAAGAATTTGACAGGAAAATCCTTGAGTAAAGCTATTTATAAGGTAACTACAGATGTTAAGATTATTGAAAAGGTTAGTCGTTTAAGTGAAAAGATTAATACAGAACAAGGAGTGTATTCTGCAATTGAAGCAATCTATTCTGAAGTTGAATATTCAAGAAATTTGGTTCTTATGAAGGATAACCATAATCAAAATGTTAGACGCCATAATCCAGAAATTGGAAATTTGAAATCTGATTTTCAAATTGGATCTGATGATGAGCGTGATGATAATTCTGGGGTTAGAGGTGATAAACTGTTGGTTGATGGAGTTTCAATTGGAAAACAAAGGGAAGATTTCAATGAGTGTTTACGAAGTAATGATGAAGTTTTGGTTTAAAGGAAGCCCAAGCTTGTAAATGAGATGTGTATATGTAAATTTGTTAATAATTCTTAACTTGGTTTTAATGTATATGTGTATTAATGAAATTATTGCAAAATATTTCAAAAAAATTTATTCTCAGCCAACGACGCATATACATTCCGAATGTGGAAAATAATTTTGCGACGACAATAATTAAATTTATTGCTTAATCACAGGATTGATGATGAGTAAAAAAAAAAATAAACTTAATTCCGATAACCGAGTCACGTGCGTTTGTGTGATTTTTTTTGAATCAAATTTTGACTCAGTTTATTTCAAGCTGCAGGGAAGGCACGTAAACCCATGAGTAATAAAGCAATATTGATTTTTCCTTTAATAAAACACTATATATAACGCTTAGCCCATTTCGTTCATTTCATTTATGTATTAATAATTACCAAAAAGTGAACGCCCGTAACTAATTCATATAAAGAATTGTTTCCATTTATAATTAAACTGTCAACTGACAACAAACTCAGAAAGAGAAAGAGAGAAAAGCAGGAGCAGCATCCACAATTTTCTTGATTATCACAATTCCCAAACGATAAAAAATCCCCCATTAAAATTTTTGGTCATCATATAAAAGACAACTGGCTTTACCCATCCCCTATTTAGTTTTTTAACAATTCGTTTATCCTTTATTTTTTTTGGGGAACGACAAAGATATCAACATATACTCCAATTCGACTTTTAATAGTTTGTTGACTAGCAATACTTTATTCAGATATATTCCCACATTGGTATAATTATTTATTATTTTTTTTTCCTTGACTTATGATCGCTATGACAGAAACAGGATATAAAATTGTTACAGAAGAACAACGAAATCTTAACCCGTTTGCTAGGCTAGTTCCTGGTCAAACCATAGTTGAAATACCTCAATATACTTTAGAATGTGGTGAAACATTAAATAATTTCCCAGTCGCTTATAAAACTTGGGGAAGATTAAATGCTGATCGTGATAATGTTTTACTCATCTGTCATGCCCTTACTGGTTCTTCTGATGTTCAAGATTGGTGGGGTCCATTATTGGGTACTGGCAAAACATTTGATCCAGCTCGTTTTTTCATCATTTGTATAAATTTTCTTGGATCTCCTTATGGTTCATGTTCTCCTGTTTCAATTGATAAGAGTACTGGACAGCCCTACGGTCCTTCATTTCCATTAGTTACTGTTAAAGATGATATTGGAATCCAGAAATTAATCCTTGATTCGTTGCATGTCAATGGTATTGCATGTGTAATTGGTGGATCCATGGGAGGTATGTTGGCTTTAGAATATCTGGCAACCTATAACAACACCGATTATGTCAAGAGTGTAATCGCATTAGCAACTTCTGCAAGAGCATCTGCTTGGTGTATATCGTGGAATGAAACTCAAAGACAATGTATATTCACAGATCCATATTATGATGATGGGTATTATTATGAAAATACAACTAAACCAGATTCTGGTTTAAGTTCTGCAAGAATGGCTGCCCTTTTGACTTATAGATCTAGAAATTCATTTGAAACTAGATTTGGTAGAAAACCAGGAACAAAATTAAATAATGCAAGTAATAATACTGTGGAATTAACTCCCGAGGAAAAATTAAAACAGGAAGAGATAGAAAAGGGGATTAGATACCCAAAAACAAAAGATGAAGAGAATTGGTTATTGCATAATGAAGGTAGTAGATCATCGTTAAACGTTGTTGGTATGACAAATGGTTCTAAACAAGTGAATCAAGATAAGAAGCCTCCAACTTACTTTACAGCACAATCATACTTGAGATATCAAGGAAATAAATTTGTTAATAGATTTGATGCTAATTGTTATATTTCAATCACTAGAAAATTGGATACTCATGATATAACTCGTGGAAGAATAGGTCCAGAGGATTCGATTGATTTAAATCATGATCCATTGCCAGGTTTCTTACAAACATTAACAAAGCCACATTTAGTCGTTGGAATTCAATCTGATGGATTATTCATATTTGCTGAACAAGAGTTATTAGCTCATAATATTCCTGATTCTGAATTGAAGAAATTAACTTCACATGAAGGACATGATGCATTCTTGTTGGAATTTGAATTGATTAATGGTTATTGTTTAGAATTCTTGAAGAAAAAATTACCGGAATATTATGATGATAAAGCTGGCAAAATTGATTTATTTGAAGATTGGGCAGATTATGTCATTGATGTTGATAATGGTGGAGACTCGGTATTTGGAGAAGCTGAGAAAAATATTACCAACTGGTAAAAAATATGCTTTAGTATACTGCATTACAATTTGAATTTCATCTATGGAAGAGGAATTTAATGATATTATTAAACAAGATAGACACGTATCATATATATAATAGGATCGAAGAAAAATCGACATTTTTGAATGTTGCCTTTATTATTTCACATGTAAGTATCTTAAGTGTAGTATAACTCAACCAATTTGATTGCTCTTTGTGAGTTCCTATTGAAGTTGAAATATTTGGATATCCATGTTATCCCCCAGTGATTTGATTGATTGAAATTGGGTCCCTTTGCAGTCTGATTTCGTTCATCGTTCTTGTGGGCTCTGATATTTATTGTTTTAATTGGCTGGAAGATATTACATTCCCACATTCTCCAGAGAACTCGATATGTACTTATAATAGAAGTGACAGTTGTTAAACCCAAAGGTTTGATCAAATTATGATAAGTCATTGCTTCATACATCTTTCGTTGCTTTTGATCAATTATTATTATAAATGACAAACTTGAAGAAGGTTGCAACCAGGAAACATAATTGAAAGATCCCCGGTTAACAGAATTCCAAATTTTCTCAAGTTGCATCTCGTTACAAGTGAGAATTTGGTTTAAGACTTGTAGAAGTATTCCCATACTTTAAAAACCACTTAATTGAGTGTTTGTCTAATACTATTAGTGTGGTTTGTACATTTCAAAGAATCATTTTTACTGAGAAATTATCCATATTTTTATCGCAAAAAAACACAACCTCTCATTCAAACCAAAATGCCTAAATAAACTGTAAAATTGAAGCTTGGCAAGATTTCATGATGAATGGTTGATCTATACCATACCATTATTTTTTAATGTAACCCTTCCACACTCCATAAATATTGATTGATACAGTGCAGCAAATTCTTTGATGGGGGTTTTTAGTGGGTAGTGCTCCCGCAAGTCCCACACTGTTGGTGAGGCATAATCGTCCGGTTATGGTTTGGTGTTCCCTTTTGTGCTTAAAATTGCATTTTCCTCCTATTATGATATATAGACTACGGAATAAGGTGGTACTGGTTATTCTATAGAGACTGTATATTCTTATGTATGTCACCATACACAGATACAATATACGGTTTTGATATAATGAAAAAAAAGAGTTGAAACATATTTGTGTTTGTTACAAAGTTGCAAAAAAGATCAAAAAATTCAAAGAAAAATTAAATGCTTAAAAACTGCACCATCATAATAATAAAACCCGGAGAAGATGTATTAATGGAACATGAAGCATTATGAAAGTTCAACGTATTATCAAAGAACAGAATATATATCCTACTAACTCTGATTTTTTCAGGAATTGGGTACTCTGGCCGAGCTGGTCTAAGGCGCCAGGGTAAGGTCCTGGTCTCTTCGGAGGCGCGAGTTCGAATCTCGCGGGTATCATCATACACACCAGCAATTCCTATTTTAACATATTACCCACTTTCTTTTTTTATTCTGTTGTAGGCGTCATCCAATTGAGAGAGATGGATTCAAAGGTGGAAAAGTGCAGAATGAAGAAGGTGGTTTGTGGTATGTTTGTTTGTATGGATTGAAATATTTATAGAAAAATTGCGATGCCTTAAATTAAAAGTTTGTTGTTGTTATGTGGTAAGTTTTTGTGGTGAGTAAATATTTAGACCTCGCTTAGAAATTCTTTTATTTTTTTCACAGTTATATGATATATCCCTGGGTAAATCTGATTTGATTCATACTATACTCTATATTGATTTGCTATATGTATAACTTGTATAATACAAATGAAACAAAAAAATATTGAACCCAATAGTTGAAGTAAAGAACTGAAATAAAGATTATGAAGGCCAGTTGGTTGGACCCAGAGAGGTTTGATTTATTGATTTTTGTTTTTCTCTTAAATTATCATTAGAACTAAGCCAACTAACCACAAAAATAGAAACACAGACCTCTCCCCTTTGATTATATATAAACAAAACAACAAAGACCCATGCTCTGTTATTTCATGATACAAAAACACTATCTTTTATATGTAATTATTATAAATTTGAAAATATAGAAAATCAAAATTACATGATGGTACAGCATTTACAACCCGCCTGTTTATCACTTTCAATCTGAATAGCAGATTGATCTAATCTAGCGTTGCCACTGGGTCCATTAGCCCTCCTTTGGGTTGTGATTGATTCTTGCTTTTCTCTACTATTTGATTCAATTGATTGATTCATTTGTTGTTTCTGTAATTCCTTTTGTTGTTTCTTCTCGGCGCTCATTGCTGCTTCCTTCCTCATAATTTGTCTAACGACATCAATAAATACCTCGTCAACATTTGTTTTGTACATAGCACTAGTTTCATAAAATGGAACCAATCCCCAATCTTGACTTACCTTAACCCCATCTTCTATGCTCAAGACCCTATCATCTTCTAAATCACATTTATTCCCTACCAATACCATAGGAACATTTTCACTATCTTTAATTCTTAAAACTTGTTCACGAAGGGCCAATAATTCTTTTAATGAATTTTCATCAGTTACTGAATAAACTAACAAGAATCCTTTACCACTTTTAATATATAATTCTCTCATTGCGGTGAATTGAGCTACACCTGCAGTGTCCAAGATTTCTAAATCACATGCTCTACCATCTATTTCAATTTGTTTTCTATATGAATCTTCTATAGTAGGATCATAACTTTCAACATAGACTCCTTGAACGAATTGTACTGTTATAGATGATTTACCTACCCCACCAGCACCCAATACGACTATTTTATAATCTATGAATTTAATGTTAGTAAGATAAGTTTTCGTTGGGTTGATCTGGGTAGTTACCAAGTGGTGTGAGATTTTCCATTGTTACTCAAAAGACATACCTCTCATCTTTCCGTTTATAAATATTATGTTATTGTAAATGTTGTAAAATCTAACCTGTAGATGTAAGTTGTATATATATATAGATCTATATAGATCACTTGTTTTATATAAGTATACTATATATATATGAAACGTTGGTAGAAATAAAAATCAAATCAAATGAAAGAGAGAAATGAGTGGTGTTAGACTATTCTTTGAAAATGGTGTTGATTTTTTTTTTGTGCGACTTTTTTTTAATTTTTTTTTTTTCGTGTCTCGTCTTTATTTTTATTTTTATTTTTTATTTTTTTTTCTCTCTTTTCTTTTCTTTTTGATACATTTTAATTTAGTCACTAAGGGATTTTAACCATGCTAATTACTGATACAAAAGAGTAAATGACGTAAACTAATACCCACCACCCACCATTTGCGGTAATTAACTTCCAATAGAAATATATAAGATGAAAGTCGAAGAGGTAATAGGAAGATAGTTTCAACTTGATAATGTGAAATTTAGCTACCTTTTAGTTTAAATGAAAGTAAAAGTGCCTAGTGTAAAAAAAAGTTAAATAAAAAAGTGTGATTATACCCACATTCATGTAGATAAGCTATTTATACAATATATAACAATATAGTAAAGTTGGATATACTACTACATTTGAAATTTTATGGAGATGTGTTTAAATACACAAAGCTAGTGAACAATAAGTCAATGGCTCAAATTGGTGTAACATTACTGAATACGATTTAAATTTCAATGGGTACAATATCAAACAGACGACAATATATACCCACGCCCGCCCTATATATATACATATATATACTATATATACGATTTATGATATATAAACACCTCAAGAGTTTGCTGTAGTTCTCTTACTTCTCCAATGGTAAGATGTTTGGTATTGGTCCAACTGGAGTAATACCATGAGGATTAATAGCAATATGCGATTTAGTATAATGATACTTGATATGATCAAAATTAGTAGTTTCTTGGAATCCGGGAATCTTCCAATACAATAATCTAACCCATTCATGAATAAAAGGATAATCATGTCTAATCATACCAATATTACATTTGAAATGTTGAACATAAACCGGATCAAATCTAACAATAGTAGTATATAATCTAACATCAGCCTCAGTCAATTGATTACCCAATAAGAACTCTTTTCCTTCTTGTTTATTCTTTACCAAAAGTTCTTCCACCTTATCTAAATGATTAAAAAGATTAACACATTCTTTGGCATACACCTCTTGACTAGTTGCGAAACCGGCTTTATAAACTCCATTATTTATATTATCATACACCCAAGAATTCAATTCATCAATTTGTTGTTCCAATTCTTTAGGAACAAGATCAACTTCAGCATATTCTTTAGGTAAAACCGAATTAAATTCAGTATTCAACATTCTAATAATTTCAGAAGATTCATTGTTAACAATAGTTCCTTCAACTTTATCCCACAAAACAGGAACAGTAAATCTTCCATCATACTCTGGATTAACCTTAAAATATAATTCTCTAAGACGTGCAAATCCATAATTATGATCAATAGTACCCAAACTCAAATCATCCTTATCTTTTAAAGAGTCCAATTCTTCTTCATTAATAAATCTCCAACCTTGATTATCCATATGCCAATGAACAATAGAAACACTGATAATTGAAGTTAATCCTTTAAGAAATCTGGTTATTAAAGTACGATGAGCCCAAGGACAAGCAAATGAGACATATAAATGATATCTACCTACTTCTGGAGGGAAACGAGATCCTGCTTTAGAGCTTATAAAATTTCTAAATATCGAAGGCTTTCTTTTATAGGCACCATCTTTTTCATCGGCAAATTTCAAGATTTCTAGAGGAGTTTTAGTTTGCTGTAATGAAGTTAGTAAAAACGAACGAAGTTCAGGGTTTATTGGAGCCTTACACCCCCACCACTTTGATGACTAGGGAATGATACATACGGAAGACATTATTCTTGACTATTATAGTGTATTAATTAACTGAAAAAACCCCCCAATGAATATAACAATTGAGTGAATCTTCAAAGGTTTATATAGTAAATAACCTGCACAAATAGCAATTATATATTCTTACTGTTGCTTCCCCTTTGAAAAGGAAACGGGGTAATACGTTTTAAAACGGGTTCTATCATACGGATATTCCTATATACAGGAATTTTCGGTATTACGAAATTTTTAGTAATTTTTTTACGGTTGTTAGTCAGAGAGTCATTTGGTTAAAGTAATTGATTTAGTCAACCATATGTAATTCTATTTCAAAACCTATAATGAATTTGTCAGTTCAATAAGCATATTTTTCGTTTTACTAAATAATTATAATCTACTACCACTTTGAAGAAAATTGAAACCAAGTTATGTCGGCAATTTACGAATGAACAGTTAATTTCACGACATAAAACTGTAATATACGACATGACCAACAACAACCAAAAAATAATATTTAATCCAACCACACAACAAGCGGCTCGTTCATAAACATTCCATCTGAACTTTCTCTCTCTTTCGGTAATTACTGCAAATAAATTTGCTACACAAATATATATATATATATATATACAAACACTACAAAAGTACTTTATCAAAAAAAAAAACAGAAAATGAAATCACCACAAGCATCAAAAGCAAGGTCATACGAATATGAAACACCCATTGGTAAAATAAAAAAGGAAATGATCTCAGGCCTTTTGCCTGAGGGACCATCGGCTTCATCAACTAACCACCCTCAAGACCACATTAAAACTACAGAAGGACATTCTAATGCTGCTAACAACAACCAACCTTCTAAGCATACCCACTCAGAACGCCATGATTATAATCCTTACGTAAACTTTCAATCGGAATATACTCCGCCTCCACAACCACAATCGCAACAAGTATCTGCTTCACAACAACAACATCAACATCTACAAGAGTCAACAAACATTTTCTTCAAAGTAAACAAACCCCTCCAAAACTCCACAATAACCTCCACTCCTCCTTCTGCCACAACCGAACAATTCAAAATCAAAAAATTGACAGCCAAAAATCCCAAACCTAAATCCACAAATCCAAGACCTCATGAATGTACATTCGAAGGTTGTAATTGGTCATTTGCACGTCAATCTGATCTTCGTCGTCATGCACGGTCTCATGCTCCTCCAGTTTTTCAATGTCCATATTTCCGTAATGACCCAACTTGTCATCGAAACGGAGGTGCCTTTAATCGGTTGGATGTTCTCAAAAGGCACCTTAGACTTGTTCATTATGTGAAGGATAAACATCAGATTGGTGAAGCTGATTTATCTAAAGAAGATCCAGGATGGTGTAGGGCGTGTCAGAGAATGTTCCCGAATTCAAAAGTGTTTGTTGAACATTGTGTGGAATGTTCCCAGAATTTGACTCCTGCTGAATGGAAGAAAACTAATGAGAGTGAGGAAGGTGAGGATGAAGGCAGGAGTGAGGAACAACAGTTTGGAATTGTGAGGTTTAGCAATGAAGAGAAGGCTGCTGCCGCATTAATAATAGCGCAAGCAGCTGCAGCTTCCGGGGTATCTAATAGTGAAGACGAAGAAGATGGAGACACTGATCCAAGACTATCAAACAAAAGTTAGACAGTATAGATTAATCAAAATGTGTATAAATTAAACAAAACCAGAAACAAAAAAATTTTTTAATAATACAAAATAACATATACCTAAAGAAAAAAGCAAAACTCACCTAATCTTCTTGAACAGTCGTGTCGGTGTCCTGAGCACCTGATTGTTGGAAGAAATCCAAAATTGCACAATTTGGATGAAGAATATAAACAGTTGTAGGTTGTTCAGTTTCACTTTGTGCTTCATGCGTCACACTCATTAATATTCTATCCTTAACCAATCTCTTCAAGACTTTATAAGCCAAGTTTCTCTCATGTAAGTATTGTTGCTCAGTATGTAATTCATTTTCCTTTTGAACCAAATACCATTCAATCAAATCATCAGCAGTCATACCTTCGCCACCAGTACTTTCGTCATCAGAAATTCTCTTGACCATAAGGTTCATCATAGACACATATTTATCATAAGTAATAGTCGCTTGAGGTCTAGATGCAGGTTCCGGTTGTTGTGACTGTGGTTCAGTGGCAGCAGAATTGTCATCATTGTCATTATCAGCCGCATCAATATCAACATCAGCAGCATTTCCTTCCTGGTCGTCGTCGTCGTCAACTTCAACATCATCCATTTCAACCCTAATAATGGATCTCTTTAATAAATCATAAGCTTCAGCAACAAAACTAGGAGTAATTTCTTCAGTACAATTTGCTTTAGCAATAGCTTCAGACAATCTAACCATTGATTCCAATTGTCTAACTGTGATTCTATATGAAGATCTACCCAATCCTTGAGCATCTTCTTCTCTCAATTCACGATATCTAGAAACCAAGAAATCACGAGCTTCTTTAGTCATTTTTGGTTTGAAAGTTTTTGCATATTTGATATAACGACTTAATTCTTCAGCTGAATATGGAGGATTAATAGATTCGTCTCTAAGCATATGTAAATCAACAATATGGGAAGCTAATTGAGTATCCACTTTTTCATTACAATCATCTAAAATAACAAAAAATAAATCAAAACGAGACATAATTGGTGCAGTCATGTTTAAGTTTGCACGAAGACCTAATTTTCTATTATATCTTCCTCCAATTGGATTAGCAGCAGCCAAAATAGAAGTTCTAGCGTTCAAAGTAGCTTGAATACCAGCCTTAGCAATGGAAATAGTTTGTTGTTCCATAGCTTCATGAATTGCAACTTGATCAGTTATATCCATTTTATCAAATTCATCAATTGCACAAATACCATTATCGGCCAACATTAATGCCCCAGCTTCAATTGTAAATTCTCCACTTTCTTCATCTTTAACAACAGCAGCAGTTAAACCAGCAGCAGAAGAAGCCTTACCGGAAGTATAAATTGCACGAGGCGAGAAACCACAGACATATTTTAAGAATTGAGATTTGGAAGTTGATGGATCACCAACTATACAAACATTAATATCACCTCTTAAATTAATCCCTTCAATTGTTTTCTTATGGACACCTCCGAGTAATTGTAACAAGATACCTTTCTTAACGACCTCATGACCAAAGACTGCAGGTGCAATAGATTGAACTAATTTATCATAAACATGTTCATCTTTGACCATAAGTTTCAACTTTTCAACTTCTTCTCTAGTTAAGGAACTCAAGAAAAGTTCTTGATCATGATCACCAGAAATCTCAACCTCAGTACTAGTTTGATCGGGGTTCCCACTTGTGACTTTATTAATTAATGAAGTAACATGGAAAGCATGGAATGCTAATTTATAAGTCAAATCCCTAACACCTAAAGCCTTTAATCCGGAAACACCAGAACTTAATTCTCCATTACCACCACGATTTTCACGCAAAGATTGAGGCTTTACACCGGGTAATCCCAATTGGGAAACATCCGGAATAACAATTTCACAACCAGTGAATTTACATTTATCTCCCGGTTTTGCTCTTTCGACAGTTTCACCACGTAATATGACATCTAAAGTACGTGGCATAGATCCCGAAGGGATTTCGTTTGCATTTTCTTGGATTCTAACTCTTTGCCAATCAATAAATTGGGATTTGGAAACATTTAAAGTGAAATAACTTTGATTTTCACATGATGGACAAGAAGTAGGTTCAGTATATTTAAATATTTGTTCAATTCCTTCAATGACGGCAGAACATAAATCACACGTGAAAGTTGCCTTGTATAATTCTGGTCTAACTTCTGAAGTTCTTGTGACAGTACCCAGAATAGAAATTAAGGACCCAATCTTATTGGTTCTAATATCTCTAATTCTTTGTACTGAAGGTAAATTGAAAAAGGCAATTTGGAAAACACGTTCATTTGCTTGTGTTGCACTTGTAGTTGAAGTTCTATCAGTATATGAATTAGAATCATTTTCTTCATTTTGTTGGCCAATTAAATTTGTATGTAATAAAGTTGGTGCATATTTCCTCAAAAGTCTTTTCAAACCTTTTAATAAAAATGGATAAAAACGATAAAATTGTTCCAGGATTGCAGTGGCCAAAACACCATTTTCTCTCATTAACAAATGTTGATAATTGATATACAATGTACTATATTCATAGGTCTTCATAGCTTCAATTTGAGCAAGATAAACTTTACCATCCCAATCATCAGTTGGATCTTCACCATTTGAAGGATCAACAAATTCTTCAATAAATGATTCAAAACTTTCTCTAACTTTCTCACCAGTGACATCGACGACTTTAGGCACAGCAATTTGCCTTCTTCTACCAGGAATAGCACCATTACGTGGTTGTTGAGAAAGTGGTTGTGGAGTTGTTGTGTTGGCACCACCTTGAGATTCTGAATAAAAAATTTGTGAATTTGGTGCTTGTGGAGTTGAAAGATCTCTACCATAATTGGAAGAAGTTTGTGAATGAAGTAACTGAGCAGCATCTGATGGAATTCTACCCGGAGATGAAACAAAGTTAGACATGGTTTTGACTACTGTTTATTTGTTTCTAAATAGTTTTTTGAAGAATAAAAGGAAAGAAAAGGAATGAAAAGTCGTTTAGAAGGGAAAAAGATTTTCAAATTAAAGAAATTGAAAGAAACGCGTGTGTTTTGTATGTTGAAAAAAGAACTGATGAGATTTGAACTTAATTACATTTCCTAATTGGGATAAAATTAGGATGTCACGTGACACTAACAAATTCTTAATTTCTTTTTTCAACTTTTGATAAAATCTTTTTATAGACCTTATTATCCTCCTATTATTTTGTTTATCCAAATTGGACTTCAAGTAAATGATAAAATGATTAGAAGCATTATAGCAAAAAGAGCTTATTCTGAAGCTATCACTAAAAGGTGTACGTCGCTAATCTCAGCTAAGATATGATCTCCCCCAACTCTCCTTGCTAACAAAAAACTTGTAGACACACCAGCATATCTCAAACTTCAAGTTGGACAAATCCAATCTTGTAAACGTCATGAAGGTAGCGACAATTTATACGTCTCCCAAATCCAAATTGACGATTTCAATACCTTACAAATATGTTCAGGTTTAGTTCCATTCATTCCAATTGAACAAATGCATAATAAACGAGTTGTAGTTGTGACAAATATGAAACAGAAAAAATTACGCGGAGAACAATCAAAGGGAATGATCTTAGCAGCTGAAAAAGAATTACAAGGAGGTAAGGTACAAGTTGAAGTAGTGGAACCTCCTACTAGTTCTATTATTGGCGAGAGATTATTTTTCGGTCCTAATGATCATGATTTCCAACCACCAATGTTGAAATCTGCTGTATGGGATTATATTCAACCAAGATTACGTACTAATAAGAACAAACAACCAGTGTTTATAGATGAAGAAGGCAATGAGTTAGTTTTAAGAGGTAAACAAGAATCAGATTCTGCTAGTGTACCTACTTTAGAAGATGCATCAGTTCATTAAAAGTGCTTTATATGTAAATAGTCACAAAATACACACAAGAAAGAATTAATTCGAATTTTAAACCTTGGTGTATCTTAAGTATGGCTTGACAGTTCTGAATTCACCAAACTTAGCCTTAGCGTCAGCATCAGAAACAGTTGGTGGAATAACAACTTCCTTACCTGGAGTCCAATCAACTGGAGTAGCAACACCCTTAGCATCAGAAGTTTGTAAAGCATCAACAACTCTCAAGATCTCAGTGGTAGATCTACCAGTACTAGCTGGATAGGTTAAAGTTAACCTAATAGTCTTCTTTGGATCAATAATGAAAACCGATCTGACAGTAGCAACCATACCAGATTCCAAATTCTTAAAATCTTCTTCAGTAACCATATCATATTTAAATGCAACTTCTTTGTTCAAATCAGCAATAATTGGGAAAGCAAATTCCTTACCTTGAGTTTCAACTTCTTCAATATCCTTCACCCAAGCATTATGACTGTCTACTCCTTCAGTAGATAAACCAATCAACTTAACACCTCTCTTGTCAAATTCACCCTTTAATCTAGAGAAAGCACCCAATTCAGTAGTACAAATTGGAGTGAAATCAGCAGGATGACTGAAAAGAATAACCCAATTGTCACCAATGAATTCATGGAAATCAATCTTACCCTTAGTAGTGTCAACTTGGAAGTTTGGAGCAGTAGAACCAATTCTAATTCTTGGTTGATCAGCTTGAGCAAAAGAAATGAATCTGGAGAATTGAGGTCTAGCAATTGGAGTAGTAGCCCTGATTGGAATTGAACGTAATAATTGTCTGGTGAACATCTTTAACTGGGTGAAGAGATTTCTTGTAATCAATTGGGGGTTAAAAGAAATTTACGAAATATGGCAATTGAAAAATTTCAACATGGGCCAGGGGGGCCTTGCTTCTCATTGCTTACTAACGAGAATTCTTTGACACAAAACTGCGAAATTTAATTTTTCTGATTGGTTTATCGCACGTGACTATGGATATAAATTTACGTACATTACATTTTCATAATGCTCTTTATTTATTAAGAAGCAAACTATGCTGTAGATCTCCTGGATCTAAACGAAATATCATAAATGCAAATCTTCTATAAGTTGATTAACATCATCAACAAGAACAACATCTGTTGTTTCTTCCACTGCTTCAACAAATTCATCCTTGCCCTTGTCGTAATAAAAGTCAAGGTTCATTTTCAATCGAACAATTGGGTCACAATAGTTAAGAGCAACCAATAATGTATTATACGCGTCATTAGCAGCGTTATGTAAATTAGCATATGGAATTCCAAGATATCGCAAGATTTTCCGCAAATTCCCACAATATCTCCTCGAAATACGATGAACCTTAAGTGTATCTACAATTTCAGTTTCTGGTGGAATTTCTATACCCATATCCTTAAGTCTATTCAAATCGCCAGTAAAATTATGACCAATTAACACGCCATCTCTCTCTTTTACATATTTCTCAAAGATCATAGTAAAGAATTGGTTAGCATCATCTTGAGACATCATGTAAGATAATCCATTGATTGGTTTATCCTTATTATCACATACAAACCTCTTATTTCTAAGTTCATAATTCTCCTTTATTACAATGTGATATATCTGATATGGATGATGTTTCAGCTCCTCGGGATCTAAAACTGCAATTCCAATTTCGGTCATTTTCCCTCTAAATTCTGTATACATTCCACCACCTTCATAATATTCAACATCTACAGCCACCAAAGGTCTTTGTCTTGGATAAATTAAATTTATGGCATGTTCTAGCCTACCCCTTGGATTGGTGGTAGTTTTCTTTTTGAATTGAAAATGATCACTATTTAAATATCCTTCAAGATCCATCTTCTTGTCTATAATCAATTGCTTAACTCTTTGGAAGTTTGACTGAGTTTCTGCATCACAAATGGGTTCGGTTAGTTGTTTCAAACGCCAGTCTCTTTGCCTATGGTGAATTGTAATTGTGCTGGATCTGGGCGGCGTTGTCAAAAAATCTTCTGGCATTCTGACGCGTCGATACTCAATTGGAAACTTAAGTGACAGTTTATAGGACGATGATGATGTAGGGATTCTCCTAGCTGTTACCAGCATGAAGAAATCAACTGGCGTGTGCTAATAGACAAAAAAAGGAAACAGGAAAAAGGAAAAAGGAAAAAGTATACGTTAAGGATAACATAATCTTAGAATTAGGGATTAATGGAGGGAGGGGGAGGTTGTTAAGGACTTCGTATGGTTTACAAAAACGCGAAAAAAGTTTAAATTCTTTCGCGGCTTATTGGTTGCTCATTGTTTTCTTGTTTCAATCAGGGGGTATGGGAAGAAGACATTACGTATAAAATTGCCGAGATACGGGATCTGTTGTATTCACGCATGTATATACATATCTGTTTAAACGCCGAGATTTTACAGTGAAACGTCACTCACTTTATTCTCGACAGTTCAAGTTGCTTTACCATTTATGAAATTCTAATCACCTTGAATTGTAAAGATCCTTATCCGATGGCTGGATTTTTCTCCGTTGGCAAGTTTGCAACAAAAAACAGATTAAATCGTTTACCACAACACACACAAGACAATAGATAGAAAATACACAAAAAACGTTGTCCATGACAACACGCAACCTCTAATTTTATATCAAAAACCAAGACACCTTTGGTCAAACGATAGCAGATTGGATGGACCTTCAAGAAGGACCGAAACGAACCCTTGAATTGTAGGCTCCCAACCCACAGTAACGGTAACCCGGACATTGCTGCAAATATTTATTCTTCAATTTTGAGTTTTTGGAACGCTGCAATGCTTAATTATTAAGGATTTAGCACTAACAAGTGTAATATAACTTCTCTTACATCATCCAAAGAATTCCAATAATGGTGCAAATAATTGTACTACCTGAGAATTTATCCTGGCATACATCGAGTGTTTACTCCTGATCCAAGAAAAACTTACTGATGTTTTCACTTTCTCTCTGAAGCACGTATTTTGCAATGGTTGGACCAGTTGGCTGCATAGACTGCCTACCCCCCCCACCTTCATTTCAGACGTATTGCCTACTTGTACCAAGAAACACTTATCACCACCACTCTATTTCTTATCAATGATTATTTAACATTTCATTAACATTAACATAAAATCTTCAACTAAAAAAATATTTCTCTAATTAAACATATTACACTATAAACAGGACATTTTATACATACAACAAATAAACCTAAAAGAGTCATTAACACATTCATAAAAATCACTGTTCACGTAACATATTCACATCAAACCATCCCAAGAAATCCTCATCCTGATAATTATCATTATTCAACCATCCATGTGACTGCTGTTGGAAAAATGTATCAATCTGCGACACAAACGTTCCAGAAGCAGCAGCAGCACCACCATTGGTAAATGGATCTTGCGCTTGTGATTGGGTGTTTCTAGGGCTCATAAACATAGGTTGTTGGAGTTCGTCAATGGTAGGCAAATATCCTCCTTGGAGTTGTGGTTGTGGAGTCATAATTTGATGATTTTGCTGCTGTTGCTGTTGAGGTGGTGGGAGTGGAAGTTGTTGTGACTGTAACATAGCATGATGATGCTGTTGTTGCTGTAGTTGTTGGGAAATTTGTTGTTGTTGTTGGTGTTGTGGTGGTGGTGCGGGACTAGATTCTGGGAATTCTGGCTGTACGAATGCTGCATCTCTTGTTGAACCCGTTGCCTCTAACATTGCCAAAGGAATACCGTTAATTTCCAAAGGTTTATTCAATTCAGCAGCTGTCAGTCTTGCTTGATTCATGGCTTGATCGGTGGGGACTAATGTAGTTATGGTTGTACCATTTGGTGATGTTTTTGTAATTGTTTTAAAATCATCTTTTGTAATTTGGTTATAGAATGGTAATGGTAATAATTTCCTTTCTGAAGAAGGCATGTTATTTGTTTGCTTGGAAGGATTATTCTTGTCTAACAAAGTTCTTCTTCTAGCTTCATGAACACACCATACCAAGTCATAAAACAATGAAGCTGTCAAATGTGATCTCATTCTTGTTATAATACTAGCATCATCATTTTCGGTATCATTTAAGAAAATATCGGGATAAGTATACAACACAATATTTAAATTCTCCAATACTTTAGCAGTTCTCGAAATATCATTTTCCAAATCCTTCCAAGAGCTCAACGTATTTCTTAATAATCTATGAACAGTAACAATCAGTTGTCTAGCTGAATCAACATATTTATCAATCAAATATCTCAGTAAATGCAATTTAAATAACAAGAAAACACTATAAGTCATAGCTTGTCTAACATAAATTGGTAATTCAATTAATGCAAAATCATTACTTACCAATTGGGAAACAATTGTTATTATTCTAGTAGCTGCCAAATATGCCGAACTAACATATTTAACTTGATCTTCAATTGGAGTTCCTGGTAAAAATGCAAAACAACAAATCATAAGTTTGATATATAAATAATAAACTTCAATAGCTGACCCCTCAGCAAATTGTAATTTAAATCTTAATCTATCCAATTCACGATCCAATAAATTTAATGAACCTGCTCTATTCAGAGGCTCCAATAATCCATCAGGTCTTGTTACACTAATACCCATAACATTAACTAACTTACATTGGAAAATTGATAATGAAATCAAACATCGGAAATCTTTAGGTAATGATTTATCAACTCTAGCATTTTCCAATAAATAATCAGTAGTACTAATTGATGGGGGTAATCCTAATAAGCTAGACCAAAATTGTTCACAAAAGTATACAGCTAACCAAGATCTAGTTCTCCATCGTTCAGCATCTGGGCCGAGACTGACTTGATTTCGACTAAATTCTTGAATGAATTCACCACCACGGTGTAAACCTAATTGAAGGGAAAGATTTTTTGCCAATCCAATGAATCGATATGAACAATCATCCAAGACTTTAACATTAGGTAATGGCCAAATCGAAAGAATGATTAATGCTTGTATGACATGAGTTGATCTTGGAGTTCTGATCCAACATGTTTCAATTGCTAATTGTTTGATTAATGATGCAAGAGACATATATAGTGTTGGTTCTGGTTCTCCCAAACTTGCAGTTAATATTACTGCCCAGAAAAGTAATTGTGATTGATGATACAATTCGGTAGCTGAACTAGAAGATATAATTGGCAATAATGGTAAATATTTTCTCATAAATCGTTCATGTAATTGATTAGCTTTTGAAAGTGGTAAAATAACATCTCCTAATATAAACTCCAGAATTGGTTTATATTCAATTTCAGGTTGTTTTTGGTGGGTCTGGGTGTGGTGGTGTTGATGATCCATTGGTGTGTTGTGTGTTGTTGAAGGTGTATTATCAGAGTTTTCAGTAGGAGCCAAGCTAGTGCTTAAATGGATATTAGTGACGGAAGGTGCAGGTGCGACATAATTAATAGTACTAGTTGGAGAACCGTCATTTGTCATTGGACTTCCTCCAATTGAATAAGAAGTAGTTCCATCTGGATTTGACTGTTGTTGTTGTTGCTGATGTTGTTGTAAAAAGTTCAAATTATGTTGATTTAAAACTTGTGTCAATAAAGATTCATTTTTTGTCAACATTTCAATCT
This sequence comes from Hemisphaericaspora nanyangensis, assembly GCA_030557635.1. Lineage (NCBI taxonomy): Eukaryota > Fungi > Ascomycota > Pichiomycetes > Serinales > Debaryomycetaceae > Hemisphaericaspora > Hemisphaericaspora nanyangensis. The sequence goes on along the minus strand of JAKTPO010000023.1, from coordinate 28,734 downwards.
TTGCTTTCAATTCATCAACATCCAGTTTTAGAGATTGAATTTGGGATCCCTTTTTAGGTCTAAATTGAGGATCTATTTCACATTTCAAACCCATCTTTTCACAACGTTGACAAGGACTTGGATAATTTTCTTGAGCATTGCATCTTATTTTATGTTGACGACAAAATGTACAGGAGGTTACTGGTCTATGACCAGTTTGTTTTGACAGTTGTTTATTTGATTTATTAGTTGAGCCATCATTCAAGTTTATGTCAGTATCAGTATGATTTGAACTTGGCAATGCAGGATTTATTCTAGGTGAGGAGGTAGAAGAATTGCTTTTAATGATTGTATTGGTATTGTTATTTGATTTCTTATGAGATTTGACATCGATAGAAGATTCAGTTGCTCTTCTCTTGTTTGGTTTTGGTGGCATTATAGGTGGTGGTAGTGCTGTTTGCGCTGCTGGAGAGATCAGTGATGATGGTGAAGGTTTTGGTAGTATTGATTTGACCTTTGTTTTCTCGTACTTCATTATTTTGTGATTTTGTAATGAAATGGATATGAAATGATATAAATGCTAAAACTTTTATAGTAGTAACTAAATTGAATGATAGTAAGTATGTGTGTCCTTTACAATCTGAACACACTATCCCTTAATAGTATATTATAATAGTATAGTAGTATAATATACAATAGTAGTAAACAGGGGGGAGTGGGGGTTGACAACTTTTGTTGGGGGTCGTGAACAGTCCAAAGGGAAATAAAAAAAAAATTTCTATTTGGGAACTTTGTATAATTATCAACAGTTTAAGAACAAAAAAAAGTTGACGATTTTGATCACGTGATTATTATTATAATGAGTATAATTATATGATCTTTATTCTATTGGAATAAGGGGGATATATATCAGATGACTTTTACGTATATTTATAAAAAATCAAATGAGTTTCTAATGGGATTGTATTGGTCTTAAAAAAGAAGTATTCAATGAAAAAGAAATAATGAAAAAAATTTTTTTAAACGGGATTAGTATATATATATATCTTATAGTGCTATTTTTGAAGGTTTTTCTTTTAAACTTATTTCAAATCTAAAAGATCAATAGAACACTAAAATTATTGTGTTCAGTTTATTAGGCTTTTATTATGCCCATTCTTTTTTTTTTCTTTTTTTTTCTAATGCTTAAGTTAGTCGTGTACTGGTGATTAAACTACTGATGGAAAAGATAAAAATTTTTCTTATTGTTCATTTTGTTTTTTCATAGTTTGGGTTTGTATTATTTTAGCCAAACTATAAAATATTTGATTTCCTGTTTATTACACTTCCGTACGTCCATTTCATCTCTTTTACCAGTAAGTACTCAATATGAGGGACAATCGAATGATGAAAATTTTCTTTCATTTAGTCCAATCCAGTTGACTGAACGTAGTAAAAAAATTCACTGCAATTTCAAGAACAATTTTCTGAGATTTATTCCACAAACAGATCGTTTAGATAAAAAAATTATTTTTCTTCAAATTTATTAATTTTCTCATACTTAATAAATACCAAAATAATTACACACAAAATAAAAAATGAAACTTTCGCTTTGTTTTACTTTTCTAAAAAAAATGTGACTCTCTATTTTAATTGAGCAATTAAACAATAGCTTTACAACTAACTCTGGAAATAAAGACTTTGAAATCCTTTGTTACTCAGTCGTTTTTTTGTTTTCTTTTTTTTTTGAATAACCTTTCAATGAACATTAGGGACAAAAGGAACAAAGGTTATTTGTTCCAAACAGTTACACTCCATGTTTTCTACGCACCCAGTGGCTTCTTACACCTTACGATATTAACACAATATACATTAAAGATGAGATGATCCTTTAACCTCAGCACCACCACCACAACCACCAGCACCAGGGTGTAAGGCATTTTGAATACCATAATAAAAAATAGGTTCATGAAACAATAAGGACGCATATTTTTTTTTCTTGGTATTTTTTTTTACTTCTTAATTAATTCACAAGAATTTCTTGTATTTTTTACTTCAGAGTTTACTTGAAATGTTATATTAATGACTAACTATGGCTTTATTGTTTTAAGAAATTTAACATTAGCGGGCCGCTTGTTTGGTGGTTTTTCTAAAAATTGGTTATGCGTTATGAAAACATATTTTAACTATTAATTATAAAAGAACCCAAAAACAATCCTAATCATCATTTTCTTCTACCTTTGGATCGCCAATCCCATCCTCATAAATTGCAAATACACATTCACTTTCAGGCAAACAAGGACTATCATAAATCTTACAAATTCTAGTCTCCGCCCTACCTTTTTTAAACGATAATCTAGTAGTAGAAGCATGAGCAATAATATTCCCACCAATAGGTTTCTTTGGATCAGGATTATACATCCCTGCCATTCCATCAACTTGAGCAACAACTTGATTAGTAATAACAACAGCAATACCAAATTCATCAGCTAATCTTTGTAATCTTCTCATAAAACTTGCAACATGCATTTGTCTAGCACTTAATTCCCCTCTACCAGCATAATCAGTCCTATATAACGACATAATACTATCAACAATCAACAAAGAAAATCTTGAAGCTGCCATCATTGCAGCAGCACTATTTAATAACGACATTTGATGTTCAGCATTGTAAGCTCTCGCATATGCCACATTATCCAAACAATCACTGGCACTTAATCCAAACCTTTCAGCAATTGATGTTAATCTATTGGGTCTAAATGTCCCCTCAGTATCAATATATAAACATTTTCCTTCACCACCTCCCATATCAAGAGGTAATTGACAAGTAACTGCCAAAGTATGACATAATTGAGATTTCCCGGTTCTAAACTCACCAAATACTTCAGTCACGGCCCCAGTCTCTATTCCTCCTCCGAGTAAAGTGTCCAATTGTCTAGATCCGGTGGTTATACAAATCAATTCTGATCTAAGTGCTTGAAAAGCGCTTGCTGTAGTGAATCCTAAGGGACACATTTTGAGAGCTTCATTAGAAACTTTTTCAGCTTTGGCTTCAGAAATTCCCTTGACGGATGCTAAAATTCTCTTGGGGGTATATGCTATACTTTCAACTGTATAATAGCCTTCTGCTTTTAATTTTTTGATATCGTTGAGGGTGATACCATTACCTTCGAGACGTTCTATTAGAAGTGGACCAGATATGGCATCATCTTCATCTTCTTCAATGTGTTGTTGGTGTTGTGATTGGGATTGGGAACTGACGAGTTGCTGTTGTTGCAGTATTTGTTGTGATTCTTGTTCTACTTGAGTCATATCGATTGATGATGATGATGTTGTTGGTGGTAGTATAGGGTGATTTGGACGTGTTATAAAAATAAAAATTTCTTTCAAAATTATGCCAGACGCGCACCAGGAAGATCATGTTTTTTCGGATTTTATAATTAAAATAGGTCGTGTGTTGAACAATTTATCAATAGTTGATCTGTCGTCACTCGGAGATATATTGCGACGGATCATCTAAAACACGACAAGTGTTTAATGTTTTTTGACTCTTGGGTTTATTAAGGTGTTAACTAAACACTTCTTATTTTGAGAAGCTTCTAGGATACATATCTTCTAGGATTGTGATTTCCTTTGTTATGGGGGTAACATTTCACTACCGAACTCAAATGTATAAAGAAATCACAACAATTCACCAAGTAATCTTTCACTAATATAACATTTACCGTGATAAAGTAGGTAGATGGGACTGCATTTGCTGCTCTTCCAAGTGGAATGATTTTTTGTTTCATAAAATAAAATTAATTCGTAAGTTTTCAGTAAGATGACTTTAGATTTACATATACGAAAAACCGGATCCGCCTTTGCCAATATTTTTCTTTTAAAGTTAATCAAACCGTTATTTACGGACCAAAAATGTTCTAGAAAACACTAATGAAAGATAATTACAAACAAACTATTAAAAAAAAGAATCAGGCAAAATGATTTTAAAATACGATTAATTTGTGAATAAGGTGTCATCCTTTCCATATTCATTAGGAAAATAAGATAGAAAAACCGATCAAAGTAAAAGCAGTTACAAAAGAAACTTAGAACCGCCCTCCCCCCGTCCCCCCTAGAATACGAATTACAAGAATCCAAATAAATCTTCAATAAAATAAAACAAACGGTTTGCGGAGAGATGAAGGAAGTAACAAACGTTTTTAATGTTTAAAACTCGGAAAGAAGATGTATTTCCACTGATTCTTGTTTAAATTACGGGTGGCTTTCAAAAGCTAAAAGGAAGATAAAGAAGCTTTTTCCTTATTGTTTGTGCGAAAATTTCAGTAATTGTACAGAAAGAAGAATACGTCGATATTCATACGAGGGAAATAGAATAGGGGAGTGGCTTTAACTTAATTAAAATAACCAAAAAAACGAACAGGCTGTTCTTTTTTTGTGATTTTTGAATTTTGGCGAAAGTTAGTATATTATAGATATATTTATCAGATTTGAAGGTGTAATAAAGCAAATCTACGTCAAAGCTAAACCACGAAAAAGCTATTGACGATTCAATGAGATTGTAAGGATGGTGGAAAAGAGAAAAGCCTTTCTTGTATTAGATTGCATTTACCGGAATTAGAAACACCTAAATAGTGGTAGCAGTAGTAGTACTGGATAAACCTATTTCAAGTTGAACTTGAAAATTTGAAAATTTTTTAATTAATACAATAGTATAATTTTATATTTGAGAAGTTTTAATTACGATTCCTATTTTGTTAATCTAAAAATTAAATTAAGTTTTTCTTACCCCAGATTTTTCTGTATGTAATCTTGTTTATAGAAAAAAGAATTTTTAGATGACTTGTCAGCCAAAAATCAATTAGTAAGATCCAATCTCATCTCTTCCAATCTTTCTTTTTGTTTTTATACAAAATGCAAGAAATTACTTGATTTCTCTCTGATTATAATTTGACTTGAGAACAAGTAGTGTCATTAGCTCATTGTGGAAATGATTACCCCCCCCCCCGACACACACAAAGCTTGAATCGAAATTCACCCAAAACCTAACAAAGCAAGTGAACCAAGTGAAAAGTCCTTGGGAATTTTAATTTTTCGTTTGTTGTTTTGTGTGGGGTGGGGTCAGTGGTGCTTGACTTACAAAATAGAACAAACTTTTTATTTTTAAAATGACAAAGACTTTTCTTTTAAAAAGATTTCTTAAATAATCACCATCATTTCCAATTATTTGAAATTCAATTTGGGTTTATCTCCTTCCAATTGAAAGGTAATCGAATATGCAAGGCAATTTTTTTTTTAAATTTAAGAGCTTTTTTTTAGAAGTATATAGAGAGAATGAAATTTAAACTTGTGATTTGTTCAAGAGAACACTGTTTAAGGGGGTCACGGAACGAAAAAGAACAAAACCCAAAAAAAAAGAATTGGAGGGGGAGGCGAGGCGATAGAATACAGTTACTTACAACCGCACAAGTTGTCAACTCAGGTGGAAATCTAAAAAAGGTAGCAACAATGTAACATGAACTATACATTATGCAGATTTGGAAATCAACATTGTCAGTAAGGGATTCTGATTTCCTCCCTTACTACAAATTAAAGTCTTCTAATAAAAAAACACACTTCTTTTGTGGGAGCAATGTATGTATGTATGTTGGATGTATGTATTTGTATAATTCAACAAACAACACATTTTAGCGGTAGATGGGGTTTTAACCGGCTACATTTACGGCGGAATTGCAAAATAAATAAGTAAGCGTACATATAAATTGAGATGTGACCTGATCGTTTCTTTTAGGACATAAAGGGCGGAGGGGGGGAAGAGGAAGAGTGTTCTCGTATATTGCGAAATTACTAATCGCAAATGACAACTAAAGAAACAAGCAAAAGTGTATTTCTAACTGGTAATAGATTTGAAATGGTTTAAGAGAGAGATATACAACAGTGACTTGATGCAACATGCCAACAAGATGGTAATGACCAGATCCAGTGTGAAATCTGAGTGCTTGTTGCAGCAAAGAATCAAACGAAATTTGACGATTTTTTATTTTTTGATTGTTTAGTAGTTCATTTACCAAAACATAAACAACAAAAATATACTTTAATATTTTTTAATTAAACGAATTTTATTTTTAAATGTAGTGTAGTAGTACATTGTTACGAAGAATCAAAAATGAAAAAAAAATAAAGTTCAGATCATAAAAAAAATGATTGCTGTCAAATTACTTGATTACCTGGTAATACAAATTGGCATTATTACGGGGAATAGTATTAATTACTAGAGTTTTGTTCTTTGTTATAATTACACGAGAGATAGTCTTTAAATTTGCCAACAGTTTTTTTCTTTATATTTGTTTTTATAAATCTTTTGTTTTCTTCTTTCTTTCTTTCTTCTCTTCTCTTTACCTTACAACAACAAGAAAAGAAAAAACTAACAACGTTTAATTATTACCTTTTGACAATCAGAGTTTTTTGATAGATACATATATCACAGGGAGAAGCATAAAGAAAGAAGGAAGGAAGGAAAGAGTAAGAAAGAACCAAGATAAGGTTTAATCTTTTTTTCATTTATGTCAATTTCATTCATTCATTCACCACGATTATTTAACGATTACAAGGGTTAACTTTAATATAACAAAGCAATTGTAGATTACTCCACCTTAATCATCTTCATCATCCATCAACTACACGCATTGACGTCATTCTGCAATATTAGAGCTACTACTACAACAACTGCAACATCATTACCTGCCATCATTCATCATACATCAAGTTCATATTTTTGCAACAGTTCTTTACAACTAAAAAGAGTAAAGAGAAAAGAGAGTAAAGAAAAAGTATAATAAATAAAAAACAAAATTTAAACAATACGTCATAGTTATTATTTCAAATCACAAAACAAAACAAAACAAAAACAAAACAAAATAGAATAAAATAATTTCACCATTTCCTAATTGGTATATAAACAACAAATAACAATAACATTAACCTTTTTTTTTGTATTTTCAAAAACTTTTCCCTTTTAAAGAAGAAGAATAAGAAGAAGAAGAAGTATAAGCAGTAGTAAGTAACACTATACATACTAAGTGAAAAGAAATACAGCCAGACATAAGAACATTTGATTTTTATGAAAGACAGAGTTATTATTATAACTATACAAACTACAGTATTAAACCTTATTTTTAACCTTCAAAAATATTTATATTACCGAGGAGGAATTATTCGTCTAGTTAATATCATACAGATCATCATTATTACCATTCAAATCAATAAGTTATTAATAATTTAACCTGTTTTTTTTATAATATATACATTTTATTTTTGGTTGGAGACGAAAGAAAGAAATCCACCCATTAAAAGACAAAATTCCAGTTCAAGCGTTTCATTTCCTACAAAAGATTCAACACTTTGTGTAATAAAAGAAAAATTGTGCAATTTAATAAAAAAATTCCATTTAATCAAAACAACCAGTTTTTTATATTAATCGACAATTTTGTTCCATTTTTTTTACTTGTACAGCCGCTGTTTTCTTTTTTGTTTTATTAAATACCATTTAGGATAGGCTCCCTCATCACATACACTCCTCCTCCGTATCAGTTATCGCCTGACCAACCAAGCATAACCAACTAGCATACCACATATATCATAGACTCAAATGTCAACAAATATAATGGTTCAGCAAGCTGAACTGTTACCAGAGACTAACCAGATGTATGGGACAACACCACCACCAAACACGTCCACATCCACAGCAACAACCACCACAACATCATCATCACTACCACAAAAAGTACCTTCATATGGCTCTACACCTAGAGTAAATCCAGAGATGTACACAAATATAACCCAAGAAGATCAACAACTGCAGCACCTGCAACAACAACAACAACATTACAACTATTCTTCAGCTAAACGAATTCACCGAGAAATAAGGTTTGGTAATTATATCCTTGGATCAACCCTCGGTGAAGGTGAATTTGGTAAAGTCAAATTAGGTTGGAGAAAAGATGGTAAACATCCAAGTCAAGTTGCAATTAAATTAATTAAACGATCGTCAATTATCAAAGATTCTGATTCTGAAATTAAAATTCATCGAGAAATTAATTCATTAAAATTATTAAATCATCCAAATATTGTTAATTTAGTTGAAGTCATGAAGAGTGGGAAATATATTGGAATTGTTTTAGAATATGCATCAGGTGGGGAATTATTTGATTATATTTTGCATCATAAATATTTGAAAGAAAATATTGCTAAAAAATTATTTGCTCAATTAGTTAGTGGGGTTGATTATATGCATTCAAAAGGGTTAATTCATCGTGATTTGAAATTAGAAAACCTTTTATTGGATAAACATCAAAATGTAATCATCAGTGATTTTGGTTTTGTTAATTCTTATAATCGTGAAAAATCCGATTTAATGAAAACAAGTTGTGGATCTCCATGTTATGCAGCTCCTGAATTAGTATTAAGTCAAAACCCTTATGAAGGAAGAAAAGTAGATATATGGTCTCTTGGTGTCATATTATATGCCATGTTAGCAGGTTATTTACCATTTGATGATGATCCAGAAAATGAAGATGGTTCTGATATTATCAGATTATATCATTACATTTGTAAAACTCCTTTAACATTTCCAGAATATGTATCTCCTTTAGCTCGTGATTTATTAAGAAAAATAATTGTTCCTGATCCTAAAAAGAGAATAAACTTGGATGAAATCAGAAATCATGCATGGTTAAATTCTCATTCTAAATTGTTATCAGTAAGACAACCTGAATGGGATAGATTACATGAAGAAAGCATTAAGGCACAACAACCACTCAACCTTTCAGTATATAACTCCAGCAACAACTCCACCAATAACAAGAGATTCTCCATGATTACAGAACGTACAAACTCAGCATCTTTAATGAGTTCTAGCAGTCTTCATCACAACCAGCAACTTGCCCATCCTACTCCATCACACGCACGTTCATATTCAGCAAATGGCATTAATTATTTATACTCGTCTCCATCAACTTCATCATACTTGGCAAATGCAGTCGCTCAAACACCAAGCAGAACAAATGCAACCGATACCAATTCATCATCAACTATTTCATCTTCGACATCTGCATCAAATATATTTCAAACTCCATCACCTAGACATAGATCACCTTATGATAAATCAACTACATCAGTTCCAAGTTCGTATTCTTCAGCTAGTGTAGTGTTGAAAGCAATGGTGCACGAGTCAAATAATGATTCAAATCATCGTTATTTGCCTACTGCTGTACCTCGTTCAACTACATATTCCTACACTGGTATTTCTACAATTGTCGAAAGTCCAACTAAACTGCAACTCACAACAACCAACAACAACATGAGAAATCCACCTTCATTACCACCACCACAACCGCAACCACAACAACAACAATCTCGAGAATCACCAAGATTACCACATTCGGTAAAGAAACCTCGACCTACTTCATATCATCCATCATCTATGTCATCTACATTAGTATCAGCAAACTCGCATAATTTTGAATATTTAAAGATCCCAAGTCCAATGGCGAGCAAAAGTCCAATGACGCAATATATCCTGACATCTCCACCAAAATGCTTATCAGGTGACTTTTCACAGAAGACTCCTTCAGCGATGACAGCAGCTGGTTCTGTTGTTGTGGTTGGTAGTAGTGGTGGTCCATCAAGAAGAAATTCACTGGTTACTCATATTAATGTAACTGGGGTTTTGAGTAATAAGGGTAGTAGTATAAGTAACAAAGGTGGTTCCAAACAACAATCTCCAGTATTGACTTATTTAGAGGATAAGATCGATGCTATGGATTTAGGAGGAACAGTAGCTCAAAATACTTGCTATAGTATTCGGGATGGATCCTTGACAAGAAGCCCAATTAGTAGTAGCATGCCACAGCTTGAAGAAAATACTACTATGACTACGACTACTAATACTCATAAGTTTGATACCCCAATGATTAACCAACAACCTGATTTTGATACCATACATGCCAGTGAAGAAGAAGGAGATAATAAAGATGTGACGGGAGCGAGAATATTAAGTCATGAAACTGTGATTGTTAATCCAACAACTGAAGAAAACAAGGTTGAACTTGAATCACATATTTCATCATCAGATACTGCTGTTGAAGAAGGAAAAGAAGAAGTTGGGGTTGTTGTTATTACTGAAGAAGAGATTCCACTGGAGCCAATTGTGCCCATTGAAGAATATATAAGGCCACCTGTTGTTACTTCTCATGCTAAGTCGCAAGTCATTCCAAAACAACAGCAACAACAGAAGGAAGTAATTGGTGTACAGAGAAGACATACTTTAAATGGAAGGAATAATAAGAATACTAGTGATGACAAGGAGAATAAAGAAACTAAGAAACGGAATAGATTTAGTATTTTGTCGTTTTATCCTTCCCCAGCAGATTCTGTTATCAGAAAGGTATTGGAACCTAGTAATAATGATAATATTGTTAAGGATCCTCATGTCGCGAAACCAATAAATTCAAATTCGTCAAATGGGTCCAAGAAATCAGGTGGAGGAGTTGGCGGTGGTGGTGGTGGTACTTCGCATAAAGAAGCTAGTGCTGCTCGAAAGGTGATGGATTTTTTCAAGAGAAGAAGTATTAGACTTAGTTAATAAAAAACGAAAAGGGACGTTAGTATGTGTGTTTTATTTTTATATATTTATTTATTTATAAGTAATTCTTGTTAATGAATTAATTGACATTTTTTGGTTGACTTTTTATAATATTTAGTTTATTATATTTTTTGTGTTTGTATTTGTTAGTTCAGACTTTATTGGTGAAACATATATATATACGTTTTTAATGAAGTTATTACCATATTATCCGAAATAGGATATCTAATGTAATTGATTAGAGAATAATGTAACTAAGTAGTAACTGTTTTTGTTGACATAAAAAGTAAACGTATGACTAATTTTAATTAATAGTGGTGCTTGCTGCATCACTCTAACTTTTAGTGTTAAACCAATCTCATCTGTTTGACGGTGGAATTTTTTCTTTTTGGGAAAATTGAACAATTGCCTATTTCTAGGTGGGCTTGCTATATACACTGCAATTTCCAATAATGGAAGTCAAAGAACAACATGATCCCGGTCTGACATCATCACAATCTAGACCGAGTGACCAGAAACAACAACAACAACTGCTGCAGTTACAAAAGTTGTATACAGAGGAATCGCACGCTGATGAGTCCACCTCCATGAGACATCGTCCCCAAGAATCTGATTCCTCTTCTTCATGTTCTTCCGAACCCGAATTTGATACAGACTCTGAAGAAGGTGGCGATGATGAGGAAGAAGACTATCCTGATGAATCCCTAGGACTGACAATTATTCGAGAAATCCAAGATGGAACATACATTTGTCTAGTATGTACTGGAGAGATCGACACTCATTCAACAATCTGGTCCTGTTCTGCCTGTTTTAGAGTCTATGATCTTGATTGTATCAAGGACTGGGCTACTCGAGGCTCATCTACTCGGAATAAAGAATGGAGATGTCCAAGTTGTAATATTACTTCCAAAACAATTCCTAAAAAATTTACTTGTTGGTGTGGAAAAGTAACAAACCCCCAAATTGGATTAGTTCCCTTTAGTTGTGGGGATAGTTGTGGTTATAAGTATCCTGATTGTATTCATTCATGTATCAATGCTTGTCATCCTGGCAAACATCCTGTTTGTGGAGCGATGGGACCTTTAATGAATTGTCAATGTGGAGCAGAGAGTCGTCAATTACCTTGTTTGATTACTCCATATGAGGGTGGATGGAGGTGTGAAGGTCAATGTGAAGTTACAAAAATGTGTGATATGGGCCATTCATGCCCTAGGGGATGTCATGCTGGGTTTTGTGGGTTGTGTGAGGTCAAGGTTGAGTTAAAGTGTTATTGTGGTGGGGAAACTTTGAATCTCAAGTGTTTTGAAAAAGTGATTAAAAAGTGTGTCGATGTCGATGGAAAGGAATGGATTAGCGGCGGTTCCTGTGGGAAAACTCATAGAGTATATTATGATTGTAATGAACATTATGAAACTTTGGAATGTCAACCTCCATTACGTAAAATTCCAAAGTGTAAATATTCCCCTGAAGTTATTTCAACTTGCTATTGTGGTAAAACCAATGTTGATTCAAAAAATAGAACAAAATGCACAGATCCAGTTCCTGAATGTTCCAATATCTGTGGTAAATTACTCCCCTGTGGATGTCATTGTCAATTCAAATGTCATAAAGGTGATTGCAAATGTACAACAAATCATCAAATAAAATGTCAATGTGGTCACGAAACCTATCTTGCTCCATGTAAATTTGTTCAATTGGGCCTCAAACCAAAATGTGAACATAAATGTACCGTTCTCCTAAATTGTCGAAAACATTATCATCGAGAAACATGTTGTGCATATGAACAAGTTGGTTTAGCCCGTGAACGGGAAAAGAAAAAGGCAATTAGAAACAATCTTCGTTCCAATTTTGAAGATGATATTATGTCAATGGAAGCGGTTCATATATGTACTCGGCCATGTAATCGTTTGAAATCATGTGGGAAACATGAATGTCAGGCTTTATGTCACAATGGCCCTTGTGAAGTCTGTTTAGAATCTACAAATGAAGATTTAGTTTGTCATTGTGGGAAAACGATAATTCCTGCACCAGTAAGATGTGGTACCACCTTGGTTTGTCATGAACAATGTAATAGAAAGCCTTTATGTGGACATAGACCTGAGATTCATGAATGTCATGATGATAATGTTGATTGTCCGAAATGTACTGTTTTGATTACCAAAGAATGTGACTGTGGGATGAATTCGAAGATTCCCGGGGTTTTATGTTCTCAAGAAAGAGTTTCTTGTGGTAGAATATGTCCGGTGTCTAAAAGTTGTGGACATCCATGTATGAGAACTTGTTCTTCAAAATGTACCAAGGAAAATGAACATGTTGAAGCCAGTGTTTGTCAATCTTATTGTCGTAAAGTAAGAAATAACTGTCCTCATTTATGTAAACAAAGATGTCATTATGACAAAGTCGGCAAGAATCAGAATTGTGATGTCGTTAGATGTATTGAAGAAGTTAGACTTAGTTGTGAATGTGGGAAATTGTCCCAAAAAGTTAAATGTGGGGCTACAGCCGAAACACCATCGACAATTGGAACAATTCTTGAATGTAATGAAGTTTGTGCTGCTGCTAAACGAGATGCCGCCCTTCGTGCTGCATTTGACGTTAATACAGATAGTACTAGTCAAGAAACTTCGATTCCATATAGTGACTATGTGATGAATACATACAACAAACAAACAACCTGGTGTTCAAGAATTGAATCAACCATTCGTTCATTTGTACAAGAAGATAAGTTACAGTTGGAAAATGATATAGAATCGCCAACAAAAAAGAAAACTTATCATTTCCCTCCAATGTCTTCTCCACAAAGACAATTTGTACACGAATTGGCAAAAACGTTCAAATTATACAGTGAATCCCAAGACCAAGAACCGAGAAGATCAGTTTTTGTTCTCATTACAAAATTGACTGTCCTTCCAGAAATAACTATTGTAGAAGCATTGGGAATTCGAGAAGAAATGGAAGCTCAGGCCGCAAAAGTTTCTGAATTAAAACAGCAAGATATCGATGATGCATTGTACAATGCTATTGTCATTGAAGATGTATTTTTTGGTGTTGTTAAGGATGACATTGAAGCTGCATTAATGCCATTGGTTAAAAATGCAAAGATCAATACTCCAGTAATTCAATGGATTAAAGAATCTACCTTTATATTTTATTCACAGGAGCATTATAAAGGAATTGAAATTGAGGAAGAGAATAAGCTATATCTTTTACAAAAACAGTTTAGGAAGTTATTGAGAGAACAATCATTGGCTTTTGATTGCAGGTTGTGTTTGATTGATGACAGTACTTCATATATTTTGAAGACTGATGCTCCTTCAAGGTCCGAGCCAAAGGAAGCACCTAAAGCTGCACCCAAGATTCTTAATGGATTTGAGGTATTGCAAAATGATGAATCATCATTAGAAGCATGAACCTTCTTTAATTGTTTAATATTATATGATTTTATTAGTTTTGTAATATACACTCTATATTATCAATATACTTCTAGGCCGCTTAATCAAGGTTCGCTACTTCGTTCTTCTCACTATTTGCATCGGTTTGGTTTTCTACTACATTGTCTTTTTCAAGAGCTGATTCCTCTTCCTTTTCATTAGTATTATCTGATGCCTTCTTGTGCTTTCTTCTTCTATTTGGCTTTTTGGTGTCTTGCTTTACTTGTTCAGCTGGGGTAGTCTTTTTCTTCTTGACACTTAAAGGATTTGGGCCCTTTGGACCTTTTCTCTTTTTCTTTTGGGGTTCACCCTCAGTTTCATTCTCTTCTTCCTCCTCATCATCATATTTAACTGCAATACCTGCTCTCTTAGCATCATTTAACCCTCCAGTTAGTTTCTTTTCTTCATATTGTCTCGAGAAATTTGCTGTTGCATCAGATAATGGTTCCATAACCATGACTGATCTGTTCATAAAAATCAAAGGAACCCCAGGAATCTTTCTTAATTTCTTACGTAAAGCTTGATTCTGGGTGGCCACTACATATCTATGTTTGTTTTCTCCATTTATATTCACAATAGATTCAATGCAATCATGTGGATCAATGGCTTCTCGATGATTACATCTTCTTCTTTCGAATGCTTTTGCGGTATCTATTGCTCGTTGGTTTTTGGTGTCATATAATGCTTGCATACAGCATTGTGTTATCATTGGTTTGTTTTCTGCTTGAATAGTTCTTGTAAAACCTTTGGCGATGTCAAAGGATGCCTGGTCACAATTGATAACCAACTCATTGTCTACTATTATCTGGAAAGGTTCTCTGAATTTGAATGCATGGAGGTATACATTCATCTGTTTCTTATATGATTTAGCTCTCTTCTGCCTCATTTTATCTTAATATTACGGTGTCTTGGTGATTCCTTTAGATTGCAAACATTCCCGATGAGCTTTTATCCAAAAGTGATGTGAGATGAGAAAAGGTCGTGCATGTTCCAATTATTTTTGCAGAGAACCAAGTTATGTTTAAGCAACAACCACTTTGTGCAATGAAGCAGCAGTGGCAGTTATTGATGAAGATAACGATTGATCTAACGTTGTGTCGATCAATAAAATCTACACTACTCATCAGAAAAGAATCTAATAGATTCTATAGCTCTTGAAATAAGTACTGCTAGGTGCTTATGGAAATCTGAAATGGAATTTCATAAATTTTGAAACATCCAACACGCATTGATTATATGGAAACTGATGCACCTGTTGGTGGCTCTGAAACCACAGTTGCTGTTTATTCTCAATCTTCAATTGTGACTAATACTCCTGACGCTCATGTGGAAGTTGATTCTTATAACTCCCCTATAATTGTCAGAAACGTAGTCACAAATTGAGGAAAGATAGCAATTGTGGTTTCACAGCCACCCATAGGGCTCATATATGTTGAAATTTAGCATGAGAGAGTGCTAACTGTTAGAAGACCTCATCTAGGGGATTCAGAGGGGGCTATATGGACCAATATTAGTCTGTTTGCCATGTTTAAGAAATGCCCAACGAAAGAAAGTATAGAGGACAATTTTTCACTTCTGTTAACTTAAAATACTCCTCTGTTATGATGGGATCTAATCCAGGACGATAAAATACGTAGCAGTTTTCAAGACAATAACTATTGTTGACTATTCTTATAACGGTGCTACCAATTCTCCTTTTGATCAAACATGGATTGGTGGTGAATATATCGCACCGACTGATATGTAGCGCTGATATATGACAGGATAGTGAGGTAAGAGATTACAAACGAAGCACCTCAAATAGTTATCTAGGTTCGCTAATTGATTCTCCGTTAGAGATCCTACTTAGAAATGTACATCAAGAGTAATGAGTGAAATTTTTCACTCACCACCATGTTGGGCCCCAAGTTTGTGGCAATCAATATGCAGCATAAACCGTTTCACGATTTGGTAATTCAAAATCGCGTGTTAAAACTTTTCACTAAGATATCTTTACCAACGTGTCTTCCAAATAATCATCAATGGATTATACCAAATTATCTAGTGCTCCGAAAAAATTGAGGGATGCTTATGATGAGCTTCTACACCGACAGACATGTTCTGATTCATTTAGGGTTTCATCAACTAACAAGAGAACGTATCTAAGTCGTGAAATTGTTAAAGTTGCGGTAGAACGCTAGGTTCGTTCTCAAGCATTAATGCTGAAAAAGACTCCTTCAGAGTCTTTCCAGCTTTGTAAAACAAAACATGAAAAGCTAGTGAAATCTTCGAATGTGCTGTCAAAGGCATCCAAGATAAACAAGCTGATAAATAGAATCCAAGATAGGGAATCTTTCAATAAGAAGAGACGCGTCTGGGTGGATTCTGTCTGGAACTATAGAAAAGCCAAGCATGACTTAAAGATGGCATACCAGACTTTCAACAAAGACAAATTATCAATTGAAAACATAGATTACAGGGAGTGGGTAGATCGGCCTGTTGATGACCCGAAATCAGACGAGGAGATTGTAGAGGTTACTTTCGCATCAACACTCGGTTCAGTGCAAGCTGGATGTTTGAGAGTGATATTACAGTAACAGCTATGGTGTGCAGTATTAAAATCTCATTGAGTAATGATTTGTATGTCGTGTTTGGTAAAGCTCCAGATCTACTCATATGATAGTATCGTACAGACTGTGGGCTATGGGAACTTACGATTATGCCAGATGGGTGGAACATATACCTAAACGATCGAAGCACCGTCAAAATATTCTTGAGATAGGCTTAAATAAACCTACAAAGATTAATTCCTTGTTCTATGCGTTTATTAAAACATACTTGGGGAAATTCCAGTTAGAAATTGCCACTTGACAAGTGATGTTGTTGGAGACTTGAGAATCTTAGGTGATATCATTTGCTGTCAAGAGTGTCTTTAGGTTAGACACACTGATGCTGATTGACCTGGTGTGGATGAAGCTACTAAGAAATTCAAAGAATTTTTGCAAAGAGAGACGACTTCTGATGAATACGAGCCTCAAGATATTTGCATTCCTTGATTCTTTTTTACACGAAACTTAAGAAGTTTATCTGTTTGATTTGTTAAATTTACTATATATATAATTATTTAGATTTTTATCTAAGAATGAGAACACACATCTTACCAAGAAGTTGGTCCAAAAGATCCACCTTCAGGTAACAATTGTCTAATATTAGTCACAACATTATAATCAACTGTATTAATGACATTATTACCCCACCAACTTGGAGCTTCAGTATTGGTCATACCAATAGTCAAGAAAATGATTAAGGAACACCAAGCTAACCCAATATCCAAACCAGCAGATAAGGAATAGTTATATTTGGTCCACCAGTGGAACCACTTTCTCTTGATCCACCAACCGAAAGCTAAACCAACAGCACAGTAAGAAGTGTAGTTATAAGGAGTAGCAGGAGGAATATAACCACTACCTGAGAAGAAAACTGGCCAGTTCAAGTATTTAACTGGACTGTTTGGCCATTTCTTAAGAATTAACCAACTGATAACTGGTAAAAGAGCACCAATAAGGAAGAACCATAATAATCCGTCATATAATTGACCTGGGGAAAATTGACGTTGTGGACCAATGACACCCCAAATAATAGAAGCATTGAAGAAGACTTTACCGTTTGGACAAGTGTAGTGGTTAGCTTGGGTAGGAGTACATAAACCATCAATTGCAGTATAAGCCCATTTTAAGACAGCAACTTGAACTAAAGAACCCCAGACGGTAGCGACGAATTGGGCTGCGAATAAGACTCTTGGAGCAAGTTTCATGTAGTGACCTAATTTCATATCTTGAACAAAAGTAACAGCTTGATAATTGGTAATGTACGTAAAAGTCTTGATAAGGAACATGGCATTGTACTTACCTGGTAACATGTAACCGGCAATGAATTCAGAAATAACATTCAAACCAACCATGATATTAGTAAGGGCATAGATAAGAGCGATTGCTGGTAAGAATAAGAAGGCAATGAGAAGGGAAAGAACTAAAGCCCAGATTGGCATGTCGGTTGGCCATGCTCTACAGACAGCAATGGACATACCAAAAGTAACCAAAAAGACAACAGCATACCACCAGTCTGGACATTCCTTATAAGCCTTCATTAATCTAGCGTGAACATCTGGTTTGGAATCTCTCTTAATGTATTGGATAAGATCTTTACCATGGAACAAAATGGTGTGAGTAATAGTTGCGGTAATGGATGCAAATGACAAACCGTAGGAAATAGCAAAAGTAGTGGACAAGAAAAGTGGGGAATATTTACTGTAAGCTTCAGGATCAAATTGTAAAGTCTTTGGATCAAGAATTCTGGTAACATTATACGATTGTTGGAATCTATCAAATGAACCAGATGAAGAAATTGGTAAGTATTGAGCAAACCAAGTATTGGAATAATGAATTGCAGGGACAATTATCCAGAAAATAAGAACAATGGACAAGAAAACAGTCGCAATGGTACCTGCAGGAGGAATTAATGGTGATCCAATATAACCAGCGATTTGATTCCAATCTAAAGCGATAACATTAGGGAACATACCTAAACCTGAAGATGAACCGAAAATCTGATTAATGATGACATTGTCTGGTTTGATCCAAGTAACCCAGGAGAAGTATGATAATGCTTGGAAAATGAATCCTGGGAACCAGTAATAAACAAAACTAGCAAGACCAACAATACCAAAGAATGCTAAACGAGAGATTTTCCAACCATTAGCTGGATGATTCTCGTTAACGTGAAGATTGGTTAAAAAGACTGCGGAAACCAAATTGGATGGCCAGATAGCAGCAGCTGGTTCAACGACAATTCTTCTCATAATACCACCAAAAGCGAAACCAATACATTGAGTTGACCAAATTAATAATAAAGCGAAGCCCCAACCGAAATCTAAGTTGTAGAAACGGTTTTGAGCTAACAAAATATCAGTAGCATAAGCGGCACCACCACCGAACGAAACATTAGCCATAATGGTAATATAGGTATGTTCTTTAACATTGAATGGACCTGGATTTAATGGAACACCAAAGATCTTCCAGTTTGGCATAACCCAATACCAAAGTTTACCAAGAGGATAAGCCAAAATAGATGTTACAAAAGTAGTAAGTGCAAATGAAGGAGAATGGAAACTGAACAAAATATTCATAGCGTTACCAAGAGTTGTTAACAATAAACCAAGAACCCACATTCTAATTGTGTTTTGAGGAAGAGTTGGATCATCAGTACTTGGTACAGCGGCACGGACTTCAGGATATGGCGAGTCATCAATAACTTTAACTTGAGTATAATCATCTTCAAGGACCTCTTTCATTAAATTTGAAGTAACAGGATCAAATTCTGCTGACTTGGCAGACATTTCAGCAGCTAATTTTTGGTCAGCTTCGTAGTCTCCATTGATAGGTTCAACTGAAACTTCGAAACCAGCTTCCTTCTCCTTTTCGGAGGCTAGCATTGCTCTAATTTTTTCCATTTCCGTTTTATTTATTATATGTAATTGGGAAACACCAGCAAACCGTTTAAGAATAACTAGTGTGAAAAGGGATAATCAATATAGAATAAAATGATGAACTTTCTAAAAGCTACAACAGAATAAGAAAGGAGTTGGGGCGCGTCCATATTTATACTAGTCAAGTGTGTGAACAGACAAGAGTGGGACCATTCGACAAATTGACCGAAAATTGCAAAAAATTTGCAAAGTTGAAATTGCAGTGCTCTTACGAGACTGGGGTAATAGATAAGCAAATTAGCGGCTTAAAACTTTAAACAATCAAGTTCTCAATCCAATTTAATTGTTTTTATGTATTAGTAAGGACGAAACTATTTTTGTAATACCCCCGGAAGTTACGGCGAATAAGCATAATGTTTTAAAGGTATGTTTAAGTTTAACTATGCAAATTACTTTAAGCCCCCTTCATTCCCTATCTCTTGCGTATGAGACGCTCAAGTACTTTGATCGCGAGGCTCAAAACTTTGGTGGCCCTCGATAAGGGGGTTGAGTCACTCCACTTGTCGCATGCTAGATCGTTCAAGTCTAAGAGAGTTTCAAACTACACATTTGTTATTTGGGAAGAAACACATTACGATTTTTCGTACATTTACTTAAAAGAAGAACTAAGTAGAAGATAGGAAAACCTTTTGAAAGACCGCAAAAAGGAACGTTTTTATAGAAACATGAAGTATAATTTCGAAGCAATCCACATCCACATCCACACTTTTAGTTGAAGCAGCCTCAGGAAGCTGATATATCTTATCAATTAACTTGTTATGCAGCCACACAAAGATTGCACTACGGAGATACGATCATGAAAGCTTTGACCCTCCCTTGATTGAAAGGTACGAATTACTGGGCTTTAACCCAAAATTCCGGTTTTGGGATTGTTATTGTTGCAATTTTAAATTTTTGCGGCAACAATTATTCCATTCGATGGAACGGCTCCAAGAAAATAAAAAAGAAAAGATATTACATTGTTCATGGAATTTCACGTGATGTATTTCGGTTAATTTTTCTTCTATTGTGTAATCAGGGAAGGGGACAGTGTCGGGACGAGATACTAAGGGATGGTTGTGAAGAGATAATGCAATTGGTGATAAAATGAAACTTATTAAATGAACGGCTCCAAAAGGGAGTTAAAAAGTTTCTACCCCCGGTAGCTTTTTTCAGATAAGAAAAGATAGTAACTTTCTTTCCTTCAATCATTATACCAATCCTTCATCATTTTTCAGCCGAAGCCCGGGCCGCTTACCTTCTAAAGCCTTACCCCTGCCAAGGCAAAATGACTTTGACTTTCGTTTGTGTTTTTCCGTAAGTTCGCGATTGGCAAACAATTAGCGATAAGCTTTGTGTCATTATTAGATATGCATTATATCGGACTTATTTCCATTTAAAGATTAAACTTAGAGTTAAGGTTTGCAAGTGTAATAAGCGCAACCTCGGATTAATAATGTGTCAACATTAGCCGATTCTATAAAATATTCTATATGTATGAGCGCGAGAGAGGATCTTACCTCGATTAAGGAATTCCTCAACGCAAGGGTAACTACTTAACTAGTCATCAAATCCACCCCATTCTTTGCCATTTTCTTCATTGCCATTCTCCACTTCTTTTTCTCCTTTCATATCGCTGTTATCGTTCAGTTTCAATTTCAGTTTCAGTTTCACTTTTCTGGATGATGACAGGTTAGCAAAATTATCCCCACATCCCTTAACAAAGCAAGCTGCGAAAAATCCAATCCCCCCATCCTCTTTCGGGTTTGCACGGATACAACCCCCTGCTAATCTCTTACACTCTTCGGGATCTCGAGAAAGAGTGGTGAATTCTTCTTCCCAACCTCTTCTTTTCCAGTCAGGTATCACAATTTCACGAGGCGCGAGCACCCATCCTTGCTTTTTTATTTCAGGATCACACAATAAATCAATCACGACTTTTTCATTTTCTTCTGCATGGATTGAACAAGTTGAATATACAACTTTTCTGGCTTTTGGAAATTGCATAGCATGTTTAACAATCTTGAATTGAAATGCTGATAATTTATTCAATCTTTCCTTATCGATAGCTTCACTATCTTGTTCACTAAATGAATCTTCCAATGCTCTTCCGAAAATTCCCGACCCACTGCAAGAAGGATCAACAATAAGTCCAGTGACATTTTTGAAATCGTTGAAATCGGTTGTCAAGAAATCAGCATGAGTAATTTGGATTAAATTCTTTTTATTCTCTCCCGTTGCCCGTTCACACATCTTCTTCAAGATTTCTACTCGTTTGGAATCTCTTTCGAATGCATACACGACTGAATCTGGGTGGTTTGGCAAATACGAAGCGGCATGTGATGTTTTGTTACCTGGTGCAGCACATGCATCAATTACTTCATAGTGAATATCCAGGGGGTCTTCATTTAAGATATGACCAGGGAAACAGGATGCACGGTCTTGAATAATGATTTCCCCATTTTTGTAAGCTTCAGTTGAGGTGATCTTTTCACGAGGAAAGATTCCAAATAAGTTTGGAATATAATCATCTGAATAAATCATGCCTGTGCCAGTTAATTCTTCAATCGTACTCACTGGTTGTAAATTCTTAAAGAATGGATGTTTGTTAAAGAATTGTTTTGGGTCTATTTTGATGGTATTGATTCTAAACCATCTAATTGGAGTTTCATCTTCATCTGCTTCCTTTGTAGGTAAATCTTCTACTGATTTAGCTTTATATTTCAATTTCAATTTCGTGAATTCGGCTTGTAGTCTAGTCTTGTTAGATAAGAAAGCATCTTTAATTGGATGTTTCCCACTTTGAATTCTTCCCTTTGGAGAAAAGAGTAAATCATGAACTAATAATTCTAACAATTCATCACTTATTTTCAATTTCTTTAATTGTATAGCTTGTTTTATCTTTGATTTTTTTATTATAGTATCAATGAATTCTTTGTATTTAAGGGTAGAATATACTACAGCATATATGTGTTTAGGTGAGTTGGTTAATTTAGTATCATTGAAAATACGAGATTGAAGACTTCCATTACCTCGTTGGTTAGGCTTCAAGAACTTCTCTGCTTCGAAATATAGCTTCATGTTTTGGCAACTACTATCACCAAGTGATGAAGGGTTGGTTCATTGCAAGATGATCTTCGCATTCAAAATTTTTTCTTTTTTTTTTTGTTCCTCCACATTTTCCCCCAACTAACAAAGTGGCTGTTCCTCCAAAGGTTCCATCCCCCAATCACAAGAAATTGAATATCCCCCACGATTCCCAGGGGGGATTGAATGAACGTATAATCGAATGGAACATTTGAAATTGACAACTATTTTATGGAACGAATGACCTTGACATTTCTTTAATCTCTCTTTTTTTGAGATAAATTGTGCATTGTATGTGTCATGTATAAAAGAAATTGATTTGTATCACTTGTCAAATGTATCAATCAGTACAGCCTTGGTTACCATGTAACACACATAAATCCTTTTCATAAAAAATAGGGACTTAACATCTTCTCTGTCACTGATATTGACATGGCAAGTAGCATTTGGTTCTTTGCTGTTGAATCCTGGTGTTATAATCATCATTTGCTTAGCAGTTGCACCTGCATCAGTAATAGTGGTTTATATACAGGAAATGTAAACAAAAAATAAATATTTGATCACAATAACACGACCCGATAAAGATTCAACGAAAACATTTCAACTCACACAACTTTTCTACAGGAATTCCACTTTTAACACGCTATATTATAGACATTACAACATATTTACTAATAGATTATACTATGCCATCTGCACCACCTAATGCATATCAGGAAGGCACCAAGTTAACAGTTGGATCACATCAAGTTTCAATTATCAAATACATATCACAAGGAGGTTTTGCTCATGTCTACACTTGTTATATTGATCCTCCATTTCAAGGTTCTAATATTGCTTGCTTGAAAAGAGTGGTGGTTCCAAGTAAATGGCAGCTAAGTCTATTGAGACAAGAGGTCGATGCTATGAGAAGATTGAGAGGTAATAAACATATTGTGTCATATATTGATTCACATGCTTCTAGATTAGATTCATCATCATCTGCTACTAATAATTCTCATCATCATCAAAAACAACAACAATATGAAGTGTTTTTGCTTATGGAATATTGTGAACGGAATGGTCTTATCGATTTTATGAATACAAGATTGGTGCATAAATTAACTGAGGCAGAAATTCTCGATATTATGTATCAAGTGACTACTGGAGTAGCTATGTGTCATCATTTACGTCCACCATTGATTCATAGAGATATAAAGATAGAAAATGTATTGATAGACAGTAAAGGTGTTTTCAAGTTATGTGATTTTGGATCATCAGTGAATTATTTACAACCGCCAAAATCCCCTCAAGAATTACAATTGTTGAAGGATGATTTATTGCAACATACAACTCCACAATATCGTGCTCCAGAAATGATTGATTTAAGTAAAGGCTTCCCAATTGATGACAAGCTGGACATTTGGGCATTGGGGGTTTTTCTATATAAATTATGTTACTATACTACTCCCTTTGAACACCCTAATCAAACCTCTTTACAAGAACTCGATGTTCAGATTTTGAATTGTTCAGAAACATTAAGATTTAGAGATCTGCCAGGACTGATGTTTTCACCTAGACTAAAGAATATAATCAAAGTTTGTCTTCGTGGTGATCCAAGACGAAGACCAAATGCAGTTCAATTACTAGGAGAAATCATTGCCATGAAGGGCGAAACCGTCATGCCTGATGTTATACCGTATAGTGTCAGAGAACAGCTCAAGGCCAAACCACAAGAAGAAGAAAAGAAGAAACCGTTACAACCAGTGGTTGTACTCCCAAATATAACTCCAAAGAGACCAATAAACAATAAAGAACAACCAATTACTACCATAAATAAACCAGATCCATTTGCTGGTCTTGATCATGCCCAAATGCGCAGATCTCCAAGTTTAAACAGATCTTCAAGTTTGAATAGGTCTCCAAGTATAAATAAGATACCGTCAAGAGCTCAATTATCTGAAGAGCCAAAACCTAGGCCTGCACGTCCATTGTCGGCATTCTATGATGGAAATGTCGAAAAAATTTATTCTCAAGGAAATAAGTCCACGCCATCTATTCAAGATCATGTGAAAAAGGAGTTGGGGAAGAGTGGAGTTTATGAACTTGATGATTCAGGTACTACATTGTCGTTCTTAAAAGGTAGAGAAGAAGATGTGAATAGTCATGCTCTTCTTCGTAATAGAAATGATACAGGAGGTAGTATAAAAATGGCAATTAAAAATCAGATTCGGAAAATAAGTACAGGAGGTTCTATAAATGAGAATGATACAGGAGGATCAGTCAAGCAAATGAAAAGAAGAAGTATCCAATCAATCAAGCAACTTCTTACTGGTGGTGGAAATGATTATGGTGAAGAGAAACATAAACCAGAAAAGCAACTGCCACCGGGTGAAGAAATGCCAGCTAAGAAATTAACCATCCAAAAAAGAATGCAAATGCTCTTCAATCAGAATGAAGACCAAGACGTACCTAGAGTCGCTCTGGGATATGGCAGGTTCACTGATATGAATGATGCAGATGATATTGAAGCTATAAATATCCATACTGAAGTTCCAGATATGTTAAGGTCGACATCTATTAGAAGTAATAAAAAACTTCTTCTTCCACCTAAGATCCCATTAACTTTATCATCCAAACGACAAACAGCTGCAAGTAAGGATTTTCCAACAGCAGAGAAACAGAAAGTGGGAGCTAAGACAGGGAAAGCACCACCTCCTCCAAAACCGAAGAAGCCCGTATATTTGAAATCTCCAGTCAAGGAACATATTCTTGAAAGAAAGTTGAGTGTTTCGAGTGAAATTTCGTTGCCGGATGTAGAAGATTTAGAAAAGGATTTTGCAAAGAGGTTTCCTAGTTATGTTTAATTAGATCTATAGTGTTTGTCTTATAAATATAAACAGAAACAACATTCTCACCCTACAAATTGCATCAAATGTAGTAAGCAGCTGGACTTTGTAAGCAGAATTGAAAATGTTCATGGGGAAGATATTGTCTCAAATATTTAGCAACAACCTTCAAGAAATGAGATTTGTAAGCTGAAAATTGTCGCAATCTTCAGTATAGTCTTTGGAGATTGCAAGACCTGACACATCTCTGCCAGATAGATGATAATCAGTTGGTTTTGATTTTAAAGAGAAACTTGGTCTTCAATTCTTATTCTACAATTTACAGTTCTTTCTGATCAAATTCACGCGTAATATTACATTTTAATTATCTTAAAATACACAATTACATATAATATAACCTTTTCCTCCAAAGTTTTCTTATCAATTCCCACTTTCAGAGCTTGAATAATCCTCAATTGAATCCAAAATAAAATCAACCCCTTCATCAAATCGTTCATTAATGACATCAAAAAGCCCATCCACACCCGCTTTAATCACTCTTCCAAACTTCCTACGCGGACGTTTACTTCCATCATCAGCATTCACACTCCCACCACTTCCACCACCTCCACTTCCACCAGCTGGACCACCAACTCCACCACCGCGGCCATTTCCGCCATTCATCCCTGTCCAACAAGGATTATAACAACTGGTAAACACAACTGAGTTTTGATAATACCAATCAACCATAGATTCATCCATGACTGGAACAAGTGGTTTTAAGTTTGTGCGATTCACATATACAACTGTACCTTTGACTAATTCTTTGATTTCATTGGAAGGACGCTTTCCTAATAAGTGAACAATTGCTTGATATGCGTCACCAAATCCAACAAACACGATTTTTTTCAATTGAGAAAAATAGGAGATGTAATTATCCCAAATATACAAGAGGACTTCTTGTGCAAAGATTGTCGGGTTGTAGGTTGATGAAAGAGTTGACGAAGCAAGACCAGGGATTGGAAGTTGGAAAGAAGGAATGTTGATGTCGATATATCCAATATTTTCTTGTGTTGTTGTTGTTGATTCTGGATCATTCTCTTGTTCTTGTTTGATCTTGTTGATAATTTGGACCAAAGGGTGTTCCAAGATGATTGAAGAGTTGCTTTCAATTGTTCCATTAACTGGATTAATGTTTGCCCAAATATCGGGAGGATCATGAATTGATAGTATTATGGTGGAACTATTATAGATGTCAGGACTAGCAATTATGATATCTTCAAGTTGTCCAGGTAAATCAGTAGTAAAGGGACCACTTTTATCATTATCGGAACTAGGTCTAGATGCGATAATTGGAATATTGATAAATGAATACTTGGCAAAAAGTTCATTACTTTGATGTGATCTAATTGGATCAGAAATATTGACCAACTTATAAGCAGGCGTATCTGCCTTCATGTCATAAACATCATCAAATGATGAAACAGGCATTCCATGTCTCAAACATTTCCAATACTTTGAATGAATCTTGATAACTTCATCAATCACTTCCACTGTTTCCGGATGTGGTTGTGTTGAAATGGTATTTTCAGGGGGTTCACCAACTAACACTTTTGCAACTGCCAAAGCACTCTTACTTATCGAATCTAAATTATATCCACCCTCTAAAATCACTGCCAACTTCCCCTTGGCAATACCTTTCAACATATGAGTCATATATCCATATCCTGCTGGTGTAACATGGCATCCACCAATAATATCTCCATCAGCAGCATCGAATCCAGAACTGATGATTACCAAATCGGGATCAAACTCCATTATAGTGGGTATAACCACCTTATTAAATGCATAGACATAATCACCATCATGCATTCCTGAACTTCTCCAAGGGATGTTGATATTATAACCCTCCCCAGCACCATTACCTACTTGATCCGAGTTTCCATATTTTGTCCCAGGATAGAACCGACCATTTTCATAACGATGTAAAGATATATATAAAACTCTCGGATCGTCATAAAACGACTTCTGAGTTCCATTTCCATGATGAATATCCCAATCGACAATTACAATCTTACGTACTGATTCAGGATACGATTTCAATATGTTCTTAGCTGCTACTGCAACATTACTAAACAAACAAAAACCACCTGGTGTATCTGGTTCGGCATGATGACCAGGTGGTCGAACAATTGCAAGGGAATTCTTTACCTTACCTTCAATCACAGCTTTACATGCTTCAATCGTACCACCACATGATAATTTGGCAGAAAAATAAGAATCATTGTTTACATAAATAGAATCACCCTTGTCGGTTTCTTCCATAAGTTGATCCCTGGTCATAGTCTCCGTTGATTGAATATATCTCAAATGCGATTCTGAATGGACTTCCAAAATTTCTTCAATTGTTGCTTCACGTATTGGGATTTTGTGCATTAGAGGTCCAATATCTTCTATTCCCGATAATGATTGGTCTTGGATTAGACCCGCTTCTGCTAGTTTTTTATAAATTCGATAAATACGTCTAGGATCTTCTGGATGAGGGTCGATGTATTCAAAATAGGATGTAAAGATTTTTGCATGGTATCTCATCCTAACGTCGTATACTAATCCAGTCTTTAGTGGGACGTAGAATAGATGGGGTTTTGTATTGGGGACAACCACAATTTTGGTTTCTGTTGGTTGGGGTGGTTTTTGTTCATGGTTGTTGTTGTTGTTACCATTGTTGATTTCATGAGTTTCTTCTAGTTTGATACGTTTGACTGTATCTCCATTTGAATAGGAGGGCGATTGTTCTTCTTCTGGTTTGTCCTCTGCTGGTTGATCTTGTTGGATTGACTCTGTTGGTTCTTGTTGTTGTTGTTGTTGTTGTGGTTGTGGTTGTGGTGGTTGTGGTTGTGATTCCTGTTGGTTGTCATCAATGGTTACTTCAAATGGTCGTTTTCTGGACTCATCTGGTAAATTATCAGTAAAAGAATCTTCGTCTGCCATTCTTCTTTATTTCTGTTTGTCTATGTATATATATAAATATATATATGTAGTTTACTTATTTTAACTTACACCTTCTCTAGTAATTACTCGGTTTCAACCCGTCTATTTCCATATACAAACATAAACACAAAGAGTAATATTGTTATCATTGACTGTGATTATATTTTTTTCTTTTCAGTGTGTGTTTGTTTGTGTCGCACATTATTTTTCATGTCGCAACATCCCATGCATATTCTGATGCTTCCGCTCTAGAATTGGAGAAGATAAGTTAGTGGTTATACTATTTATCTTAATGCTAATTTAGTCGACTGGAAT